>JAKCPI010007995.1:0-21966 GCA_023213315.1 Euborellia annulipes
ATCTATATTATAATAAAGCTGAAAAGACGTTTTTTGATTAAGGTACTTCTAGACCACCTAGAGATATGGGGTTTTTTGCATTCGATTCAGAATCCTCTAAAACCAAATAGAAAAATCCAAAATCTTAAAAAAGTTGCACCACTTTTTTTTAAGAGGGGAAAAACTCATTTTTTTCGATGTTTTTTCAAAAATTTCACGATATTTTTTCATTTTTTCACTCATATCTTCTAAACGGTTAAAGATATCTTCAATATCTGAATTGGTCAATAATCTGCATTAAATTTTGAAAATGACAAACCTCTTTTAACTATTTTTGAGGTTTGTTTACACATATAAATAATTCGTGCAAAAAGAACCTCATTTTTGATGATTTTGCCGCGGCTTCAGTTCATTTTCATTGTTTTTTTGCTTCAGTATTTATTGTCCAATTTCAATAATTTTTTTGCGAAATGTTCCTCACATCCTATACTTTAAGTCAGGTAAATTTCATTTTTTTTATCAACCCCTTCTATTTAATTTTCAAGTGTGAAAAAAAATAACACGAAAATTTTCATTTTTTGAGATGGTTTTTAAACATCTGTGTCTTTAGACAAGCTAGACAATTGCGGTTTTTTTTATTTGATTCAGTACCATCTGCTGACGACTAGAAAAATCCAAAATCATGAAAAAGTTATACCCCCTTTTTTTAAATTACAAAAAACTCATTTTTAGTCGATTATTTTTTTACATTTTTGGCTATATTTTTTGAATGATAAGAGATATCTTCAATCTCATATTTTTGTATTATTCTACATTAAATTTGGAAAAGAATGAGACCCTTTGCACTATTCTAAGGCATTGTTTAGCGGCTGTGCAACTTTTGCCGTGTGATACAAAATTTTTTTTTATTAATTTTTTTCATATTCATGGCCATATTTTTTAAACGATTATCAATGTCTTAGATATGATTTACTTTTTATAATCTACATTAAATTTCCTATAAAACGAGCCCGGTTTGGATCTGATAAGTCTCTATTTAAGTTCTTTAAACTTTTTCTAAAAATGGAAGAAATTTTTATTTTTTGTTTGTTTGTTTGAAGAGTTTCTTTCAATTTTCGCCTATATTTTTTGAATGGTAAGAGATATCTTCAATCTCATAATTTTGTATTATTCTACATTAAATTTGGAAACAAATGAGCCACATTACAGCATTCTGAGACATGGTTTAGTATACTATCTATTCGTCAATCACGAGACAAACTTTTAAGTAGATATTTTTTTTCCGAGATATTTCTATACAATTTTAGCTATATCTTTTTAATGGTAAAAGATATCTTGGATATCCAAAGGTTTTCACATTCTAGATTAAATTTTGTAAAAAATGAATACCATTTAATTTAATTCAGACATTGTTTAGGGTATTTAAAACCACTTCTAAAATGTAAGAAATTTTTTTTTTTGTTTGATTGCTCTGAATGATCCACATTGCAGTATTCTCAGGCATGGCTTAGTATCTAAAATGAACGAAATTATAGATTATTTCAATTTTTTCTTTAGATATCTTCAAAACATAGCAAAAAAATCATTTTCTATTCATTCCCTCATAGAGCCTTCCACGACCACAACATTTCATTTGGCTCATATTCTTTTTTTTTTTACTTAGCGCCGGGTATTTTTAACATTCTTCAGACCCGGAAATTTTTCAAACCCTCCCGTACCGAGGAAAATTTAGTGAATGAATGAATGAATGTCTAGGAATTTTTTTTTTTTTTTTAAACATTCACACTTTTTTCTCATTCACACTCACATTCACACATTCTTTCCGGCAACTTAGGCCATTTAAGACTTTGACGATGTATGATACCCCTGAATCATACATTGTATAAAATTTCTTTTATTTAATAAAAAGTTTTAAATAATACATCAAATAAAAAAAAAAAATTATTTAAAAATATTTAATTTTTTTTACATATTTAAATTTATAATAAATAATAAACTTTTTCAGATGTCAGAAAAAAGAAATATTTTAAAATTGTTTATTTTTAACTTTGCCCATCAACCGTAGGTTGATGTAAAGTTAATGTAATCGTAAAAAAAATCGAAATTTTTCTGAAGCTGCCAAAATTCGTTTTGAGGTCCCCTGAATCCATTTAAGTTGTTTTTGGAATGATGTCTGTGTGTGTGTGTGTGTGTGTGTGTGTGTGTGTGTGTGTGTGGTGTGTGGTAAATTTTTTCGTCAATGAAAACTCAAAAACTATTTGTTCAATTGTTTTGAAATTTTGCACCCATAAACTAGGTAGAGGCCAAGAAGTGAAAAGCTTTTGCTAAACATCGGACCATTAGAGGGGGGGGGGGGGGGCAAATATTTTTTCTTACATAACCTATACTTTTTTTTTATATATTCAGAAACAAGACTTCCTCCCGAGTAAAATGATATATAATATGTATAACATCGGACCATTAGGGGGAGCTCTAGGGGGGGGGGGGGAATATTTTTTTCTTACTTAACCTATAATTTTTTTTATATATTCAGAAATATTCAGAAACTAGAATTTCTTCTGAGTAAAATGATATATAATATGTATACCATCGGACCATTAGGGGGCTCTAGGGAGGGAGGGCAATATATTCTTTTCTTGAATAGTGGGTGGGCAAAGTTGTGCGCTCGGCTTAGTCCGACCCTTTATTTTTTAATAGGGCCTTGCCCGTCCAATTTCATTTGCATGCCCGTCCTCCTAATCAGTTTATTAAAGTGAAATTTAGACTTGGTACCCGCCCATAATTTTTTCATGGTCTTCAAAACCCACAGGCCGGGCAGGGCGAATATTCAATTATTTTAAACTTGATTCAGTCTATTTTCATTTGGGCAGAAATCATATGGGCTTTAAAATTAAGGGGAAAACTACTGATCACGTCCCGAGACGCCGCCCGCCAGGGGCAAGTTGGGAATGGCGCGGCGAAGCCGCGCGCTCTTCTGTACTATATATAACCAAGTATTTATTAATTTAAATAAGTGAAAAATGTAGGTACCGCCGGGCATTTTTTTTTTCGCTTATTTAAATTAATAAATACTTGGTTATATGTTTTTCATAATTACCTCATGGACCAACACATGATATATATAATTCTTTATTTATTAATACTATACATTTGTGGCATTTTTTTAGCAAATCATTTTTACATCGTAATTATATGAATGCATCTAAATTATTGTATCGTTTATAATTTAGATATTCACACACACATACACACAGTCTTCTCGGCAACTCAGGCCATATAAGACCAAACTATACTCATTATTTGTTAATATATCTATTGGGGGTCCACGCGTTCCTATTTAAGCCATTTGGTATCCAAATGGCTTACATAAAATCATCGGACTGCCTGGGATCCGAACCCGCGACCCTCGGTATAGAAGGCAGACTCGCTACTAATATAATTTAATAAGAAAAAATGATGGTGTAGCGGCATTCAATTAAAACAGATTGCAATTATAATTCAGTTTTTATTTGAATCTTAGAAAAATCAATATAAATATAATATTTTTATACAAGTCAATAAAAACATCTCCAAGGAAATAAATTATAACATTTGCAACAATCAAAACCCTACTACAATGGCACTATTAACCGTCAGGCCCTTGTGCTTAGAAAAAGTTGCAAATTTTGCAAATTATTTTCAAAACAATCCCTCCGACCGGACAAAATGAAAAAAAAAAAAAAATTCCGACAGCTAAGCTTATTCGAATAAAATCCTTTAGAAGTATCCTTTTATTTTTTTATTTGAAAATTTTGAATATTTAATTCTAGACGCGAATCAAATAATTGATAAGAAATATAATTGATGATATGCTAAAAATACCAATAAACAATATCCATATTGTACAATACCATATTGTATTTTTTGTTTGTACCGGCATAATTTATGTTCTTTGATGCCCAAAAGCATTAAGCACTGATTTTTTTTCCTTAATTCACTCCACATTTTTCTAAATTTAAGTTCCGCCCTTTAGGGAGACATTGACTGCACTCTGCTCGCGTCCTTTGCCGTAACTAATAACACCATTAAAACGAGTCTATTTTTTTTTTTTTTATATAATTTAAAAAAATATAATTGTCGGAAAGTGAGAATAAAATGTCGCTGACTTTGTTGTTTGTTTGTCTTTTATTATCTTCCTGAATTGAGCGTACAGCATTCACACTGACATCACCTGAAACAATAACATAACAAACTCGATCTATCCCTTCAATTTCATCACTCAATAAAGTCTCGTTTTTGACCTTTCACGTGCTTCCTCACAATTATTAATATTTTACCGTTCTCTCTATGAAGGATCAAAAATAAAAGATAAAAAAAGAAAGTCTAACCTTTTTACTTTTTATTATTATTATTATTATTATTTTTTTTTTTTTTTGGATTACATACTTAGGAATCTCTTTTTCTTCTTTCCTGAACTATTTTCAATTTTCTTTTAAAAGATTTATTCCAAACGAGCAAACTTTTTTCATAAAATATCTACTAAGGTTTAATCTTATTAAATCTTATCCGGGAAGACAACACAAAGTATTTTCCATTGTTAGCGTGATTAAAATCTAAATATTGATTGTCTTCTCATGTCATTAGTCCCGCGTTGCAGGCTCGGCACATCTAATTTTCCATCTTCACTTCTCCTTTCTTTTCTTAAATAACAATTGTTGTATTCTTATGACTTGGCTTCGTTTTTAATTTTTTCTTTATTTTTTTTAGAAAAAATATACAGGCTCTTCTAATTTTCATCATTTGATTGGTTCCTGAAGTTTAAGGAAATTATTTGTTTTAAAAATCACTTGGGTTGTTTTTCTTCTAGAATAAAACAACGAACTTTTTTTTGAAAGCCATGAATCAAATAAACAAATTTTAAAATAATAAATATATGTTGTATTGTAGGCATACTAATAAGACAAAAAAATCAATGAATAATTCAATTTTTAAACAAACATTAAATTCTAAAAAATCGAACCAGATTCTCATTTTTGTTGCAATTTAATTTTAATTGAAGTTGATTTGTTAATTTGCATTTTGATTTACCTAAAATTTCAAATTTATAGAGAAAACTTACTTACCCATTGGACTTTTTTTTTGTGTCTACACTGACTATAAAATTATCCAATTAAATTTGAAAAACAAGCCTATAAATTAAAATCAATTGTGACAAAAATGGCACAATATTTAGAGCAGAATTTTTGTTTTGTAAAGACCCAAAAATTGAACTTGCCAAAAAAAAAAAAAAAAAAAAAAACTAGAAAACGTCGTATATTCGTACTACAGTAAATAAGTGAAACTTCTACACAAAATTCACACTCACGATAGAAAATTGGTCAGATCTATATGAAATATATTCAAGAGACCTTCCATTGAATTTTATTATTAATTTCCTATTTTTCGAGGTATAAATGTGTTGGGTATGGTCACATCGACAACGGCCTTTTCTTTTGTTTTCGAGTGATGTCAATGACCAAGAAAATCATGGTCTTCTAAAAGCATTATCCACTAATTATCACAATTAGCGTTGCATTAGATGGGACTCGAATGGACGAGATGTACACCTCGAGGGACATAAATCGAACTTGATCTATCATTTTTAAAGAAGTTTCACTTCTAAATATTTATTCTTTAGCCATTTTAAAAGCTCTGGCCTCCTAATAACATGCATAATGCTTTTGATTTCCTGGAACGTATGCAACTCAAATAACCAACTCTCAAATGAATTTTCCAAACAGTTGTCTTTGAAAATTAATATATTGAAAAAAGTCAGTCTGTTCTTGAGGGTTCTGGAGTAGACAAGCTCGTCATTTGGGTTGCCTATCTCCCAGTCATCAAAGACTTTCTCTTCCTTTCATTAAATAAAGCCAAATTAGAGAAAACCATATTCCAAAAACGACCTGCGCAGAAAAAAAAATCAAACACAGTCAAATTCTGATCTTAGCATCCATGTATTGAAATCCCGTGAAATTAATTTCTAACCTTTTCACCTCTATATATATTTCGAGCTTGCTAACTGATCTAATTCTATATTTACTTATTCCCGCCTGCACATTTTCATCTAACCTAATTAAACAGATAAATAATGTCCAAATTGAGGAGGATAGAGAGTGCTTTTAGCTCAAGTTCCCGAAAGTTCACTTCTATCGATTCCTTTCTAAATATTAAGAAATTGTTTTTATTACGAAAAAGTACGAAAATTTATTAAACATATGTAGACCTAATTTTTTATTATATGTTAAAGGTTAAAAATGTCGGTATTTTGATAATGTTTTATTTTTTTTACTCCCAATAAGAGGAAATAAAATATTATTGGATCGATGATAAATCACATGGTTGATAAAACCAAAATATGCAAACGAGATGCTAAACTCGGGGTTGGAGGTCAATCGAGATTGACCTGGAGACGTTCTCCCATGGATCCAATTACGTCACGTCTCAGTCAGTAAAAGGATATCCACTCATCTTTCTTTTATTTTTATTTTTAAACAAGCTACGACATTTGTTATTCATTAATGAGCTAGGATGCACTTAATTCATATAAAGTTAGTTGATGAGCAACAAAAAAAAAAAAAAAAAAACTGGCTTTTAAAAATGATCTAAAATAAAAAAATAACTTTTATTTTCATTCATTTTGTTAATAAGAAACATAATTACTTCTATTTATACGACTATGATTCTTTTTAAACATCTTGTTTAGGTTTTGAATTCATATTTAACCTGAACTAAGTTATATCTTTTTTTTAAACATTAATTTACACTAAATTAACACGAGAAATAAATCATCTCACGTATTTAGAATTCTCATTTGCGTTTTTTTTTATGAATAATAATAAAAGAGAGGTTATTAGATAAGTATTTCAATTAAATTATGATAAATTTATGGGCTTCAACTATAATGGCTCTTTATACATATTAATTTTATAGTTAGAAAAGGTTAACTCAAATGAAATATCTATAATATCATACTCATACAATGTCTAGTTAAAGTTGAGGAGATTCTACGGTCAACAAATAAAGGAAAAGACCTATTTAAAAAAATTAATCAAATTTTTCCATAATTGAATCTCAGCCAAAAACATCGGAGATGCAAAAAGGGGCGCCTCGCATTATTTTTGCCCAGCGTCGAGGTGAAATCAAAAAAATGCGCCTCGCTTTTCTGATTTATATAAAAGCGAGGAAATATTTTCACTTAAATAAAACCCCTACAGAATTTTATTTGTTTCATATATCCTCGCTTTTATATAAATCAGAAAAGCGAGGCGCATTTTTTTGATTTCACCTCGACGCTGGGCAAAAATAATGCGAGGCGCCCCCTTTTTGCATCTCCGATGTTTTTGGCTGAGATTTCACTTCTTTTTGTGAAATATTGCATTTAAATATTATTTAATAATTATTAAATATTAAGTTATCCCATGAATAGATATTTTAATATGCATTCCAAACAGTAAAAAATAAATACATCCTTTGGTATTAATTCAAAACGAAAAACATAGGATTTCACCAAATTTTATAAAATTTTAGTTTTTTTTTTATTTTTGTTATGTTGGTAGAATGTAAATACATCGCTTGGTATCCAATCAAAACGATAAACATAGGATTTCCCTAAATTTTATAAAATTTTCGGTTTTTTATTTTTGTTATGTTGGTAGAATGTAAATACATCGTTTGGTATCCATTCAAAACGATAAACATAGGATTTCACCAAATTTTATAAAATTTTAGGTTTTTTATTTTTGTTATGTTGGTAGAATGTAAATACAACGTTTGGTATCCATTCAAAACGAAAAACATAGGATTTCACCAAATTTTATAAAACTTTAGGTTTTTTATTTTTGTTATGTTGGTAGAATGTAAATACATCGTTTGGTATCCATTCGAAACGATAAACATAGGATTTCCCTAAATTTTATAAAATTTTAGGTTTTTTATTTTTATTATGTTGGTAGAATGTAAACACATCGTTTGGTATTCATTCAAAACGATAAACATAGGATTTCACCAAATTTTATAAAATTTTAGGTTTTTTATTTTTGTTATGTTGGTAGAATGTAAATACATCATTTGGTATCCATTCAAAACGATAAACATAGGATTTCACCAAATTTTATAAAATTTTAGGATTTTTATTTTTGTTATGTTGGTAGAATGTAAATACATCATTTGGTATCCATTCGAAACGATAAACATAGGATTTCTCTAAATTTTATAAAATTTTAGGTTTTTTATTTTTGTTATGTTGGTAGCACTTCTTCTTATCACGTTAATCTATTTATTGTATTTCTATCTCAAGGGATCCATCCTAAAATTTTTTATTCCATTAGGGATGAAAATTACTAATATCAATAGATGTTTCTAAATGACGTCATCAGGGAGCAAAATAGTTAGAATTGTCTTTTCGCCACGTTAAAGATAGGACAAATTTGAAATTTTGAATACCCCTCAAAAAGTCACTTTTGATCCAAAATAAAATTTTATATCAAAGGTATCGGGTTTTTGATAGTATCTATATGTATTTTAAATTTCATCCAAAAAATTTTTTCACGTCCCTATCTTTTATTAAGGATTTAAAATCATTCTTGATAATATAGTCTAGGGACGACTCGTCCATCTAAATGCAATGGGCCATTGGCATCTATTGGAATGTCAACTAAATGGTAGTATTAAGAGTTTCTTTGCTTTCTTTTGCTTTTTACTTGCTCGGCGACGAGTCGCTCCCGCGACTCTTGATTAGCATCATTCAAAGACGAATTCTAAAGTCGAATCCAAAATATGTATTGTAGTTGGAAACAATATAGACCAAACTTTTCAGTAAAATATGGCACTATAATTAACATATTCAGGTGATGAAAAAAGGGATCAAATATATAAATACTCCGTAGGCCTATTTAAAAAAAAAAATTATTATGATTAAAAAAAAAAATTAATTTTTCTAATCGTCCACGTTTCGGATCGCTTATCATTCCCTTCTTCAGCAAGATAAGATATGAAGTTTTATATACAGTTGACATGTATAATATATACGTCCCAAATTAGTTGCCACATTTGAATATTTTTTTACTGAAAATTGATACTGATTTTATAATTTTGTTTTAATATTTCTCAGAGATTTTAGGTAATCATTTAAATTAACTTGTCAAGTCTTCTTAAGTACAGCATCCGTGCCAAATTATTTTCAAAATGTTGCTTCAAAAAATTTGTCCAAAAACAAATGAAAAGTAAAAAAAAAAAAAAATTAGAATGAAAATAACAGATTTTTAATAATAATAATAAAATATTTGTATTGTAGTAGCAAATACAATAAGATTAATTTAAATAATGCCAAATGTAGCAACTAATTAGGGACGGAGGATGTATATTTTTATTTATTTGAAAACTTTTGACCTTACTGCATCAATTTATAATCCTAACAAACAATTGAACTTATTCTAAAAGAAGGGTAATTCGGAATTAAAATTAAAATTCATCAGGAAATAGTCTTGCAAAGAACAAACAAAAAAAAAAAAAGAAAGTTTATTAAAGTTTAAAATAAAAGATGAGGAAAATTCAAAAATAGCCTACACATTCAACAAATTCATTTCAATTTGAAACCATCTGTTTATCATTTCTTGAACCATCTCTGTATATGTTTTAATTAAAATTCTCTTATGATCTTTCATTAGTAAAAAGAATATTAAGAAAAAGGCTAGATTTAAATTATTATTAACGTCTGGTTTAATAATCAAAATTAACCTTTTTGTTTTTGGTTGAAATTTGATTTTTTTTATACAGCTATTTAGTCCATTCCTAAACTTAATTCCTTCCTCTCCCACATCTACCTAATATAGTATGTCAAAATTATACAATTAATATAAAAATATTTCTCGTATAACATTCTCATTTGATTATTCAGCTTTATTATATCCTACAAAAAGGTTAAAACCTACACATTAAAATGTTGCTTCCTCCTCTTGTTTCATCCGCTTTGTTTCGTTTGCATTCTAATTTATGAATGCGATCCATCTGATTTTTAGCTCTTTCGAGATAGCTTTGTTAAGCACCTAATCCCGCTAGTATATAATAAGGGATAACTTAATGGGAAAACCTTACAACTTTTGGCCTAGTTAACCACTCAAGAATAATTTCCATCCATAACATTATATCTTATAACAAACTCTATTAAATTCACGAAATGTTCCTATAAATTTTAATATTCTTAAAAAAAAAAAAAAAAAAATGTCAAATGAACAAACATTTATGTTAATTATGAAAAAGGCAATAGTAAAATAAAATTAAGATATAACATATTTATATTATTTAAAATTACATCATTAAAACTTTCACACTTTTTAAGTTTAATGTAGATAAACATTGCAATCGTAATTGCCTCATTGATACGGGAAAATTTTAATTAGCAATAACTAATTATTAAAGATAATATGAATATATAATTTCTTATATAAAAAACCAATCAATATTTGCAAATTTTCTTTAGTAAATCCACGTCAGGAATAAATATTTTTCCATTTTTCTTTTGGGTCGTATAGACCCACTATCTTTTGGATAGTAAGATACATAAACCCAGCAGATCTCTGGCCGTAGCGCTCTCTAACTACTTTATTAATTTCTTGTTAACTATCTGTAGGGATTTAATGTCTTCAGGGATGGGCAGGATTGCGATCCTTTTGGATTTAAATTTGAATCTGAATATGAATTTCGGATCTGGATCGCGATCTAAATTGATTGGGGAGTGGATTAAGGATATGGATCGAAATCCTTTTTGCTCTTTGGATCGCTATGGATCGATTTTCAAAGGAGAAACCTTTAATACTTCTTACTATATCCTTTTTATTGTTTAAGAATAGCCTAATGCCTATTTTTATCAATCCAAACGCCTAAATATGTAAAATTCGTCCCAAGAATTAGATTTTAATTACGGCAATTTTATTAGAGCCTGGGACGATTTTTTGGATCGAGGAATCGCGAATCCGGACAGGGATCCTTTTTATTCTAAATCGGATTGTATCGCCCGAGTTTGTCAGATCGCTAATCCTTTTGCAGCAGCCGGAATGGATTCTTGGACTCCGAACTGCCCAGATCTGCGGACCTTTTTAAAATTTTGCCCATTCCTTCTCTTTGCTTCTTTGAAAGGAATCCCTTCCCTAGGACATGATGTTACAATAACTCTCACACTTCACTTGCTCGAGGGCTTTATTTTAGTGGTAAAAATTCTCAAAATAGATTTATATCAATGAATGAAATAAATATACATAAACAGTGGCTTTATTTCAATGTTTTATTGAGGGAGAGAAGGACAAACTACCTTCTAAAATAAAACTCGCTTATTCCTTGATATTTGAGATCCTTCACAGATTAAACTAAATATTTAAAAAAAGTTTTAAAATTCTTGTTTCGGATCATTACGTTTGGTAACCCGATAATCATAAAAATTTTTATCAGCATAATTTTTAATTTTTATTTCAAAAACAAGTTGAAATTAAATAATAATGAATTTTAATTAATTTTATAATACATAGGTATATAGAATTTACCATCCGAAATTGTCCCCCGATTCTCATAAAAGATGACTTAAGGAGAGCTCAGGTGCTAATAAAATACCCTTGATTTTATGGTCGTAATTTCATTATTGATTTATCGATATACGTTTATAACAATGTTTCAAAAAGTTATTATCATAATATAGAGGAGAAATTTTATTAGTGCCCGCGGGCTTGGTGTAGTTGATAGTATGCCTTCTTTCTATACCTAACGTCGCGGGTTCGGACCCCAGGCAGTCCGATGATTTTATTTAAGCCATTTGGATACCAAATGGCTTAAATAGAAATGACTAAGTAGATTCAATTGAATGTAAATAGGATTTTTATTTATTTATCACATTCGCTCTTGAACTAGTGTTGGAGAATTTAACTATCTCTCTTCCATTCTATTATTATTATCGGATTAATTTCATATCCACCTTCCAATTGCGTTTTTCGTTCGAGAAAGATAGATAGATTTTTTTTTTATTTATTCCGCATTTCTTTGAAAACTTATTAATAAATCAATTTTTTAACCAAATAAGGTAAAAACTAACTGTTAGTAAGAATTCCATACCTGAATGATTTTTGTGCCAAATGCCAAAAAAAAAAAAATTATTAATTAAAATTTCTATATTTAGTATTCATTTGCAATTTAAAATACCTACATCAAGAAAAATAATAATAATAATAATATTTTTTTGACTTTTCAGTTTTCTTTGATAATTTTATCTCTTAATATTTTCGAATTACATTCACTTGTTAAACAATTTCCTAAATGATAAGAGTTTCTATTTTTACTTTCTCTTAGCCTATATATGAAATATATAGGAGAGAAAGTATTGCGATCATGTCAAAAATTCGATGTCGAGATTTTAATGGATATACATGTTTTGAGGTCCCCTGAGTCCAAAAAAGTGGGTCCCGCAAATTGGTCTGTGTGTGTGTGTGTGTGTGTGTGTGTGTGTGTGTGTGTGTGTGTGTGTGTGTGTGTGTGTGTGTGTGTGTGTGTGTGTGTGTGTGTGTGTGTGTGGGTGCGTGTGTCTGTATGTGTGGACAGATTTTTAGCATGAAGGAATTGAGCTACCGGATTGAAATTTTATATTTAACTTAGGTACCTTCCCACACGCTCAAAATAAGCTTTTGAACAAAATCGGCCAAAAAGTACTAGTACTTTACTGATGTACTTTTTCAGTTTTTTTCGATTTTCTCAAAATTCCCTCCAAGGATTTTTTTTAAAATTCAAAAATCAATTATTTTTTAGATGCTCTTTAAAATGTATATTCTCATTTTGCCGTTGAAATCTTCTGAAGACCACTTTACTCTTGTTCTTCATAGGAAAGATAGAAATGGTTGCCATGGTAACGGAATTTAAATCTTTTTCTTTTTATTAGATTAAAAATCAATTATTATTTAAATTCCCATTTATTTGTGTCTTTAATTGCTTAGGAGAAAACATATCTCTCTCTCTCTCTCACTTGCAAACATTATCGCCTGTCTCTCTCCGCCTTCTCTCATAGGCCTAATGTTAATTTCCTATAGGGATTTGTATGTTAATTTCGATTCAAAAGGGGGTCCCCTTTAGAACTTTTACGCATTTAAAATTTTTTTTTCCAATTCTTATGAAATTTTGTATTTATTTACGATTCTATATTGTGTATAAAATGTCCAAATATGAGATTAAAATTTTGAAAAATAACCATAGTTTATTTCAAGCAGTCAACATTTAAAATGCAAGTTTGAAACTAAGGTGCTATCGGAAACTAAATATATCTCGACACAAAAAATCTGGTGTGACCAGCACAGTGCCCAACTTTCTCTTACCGAAGGGTAAGAGAAAGTTGTGTGCTGTGCGCCAGTCACACCAGATTTTTAGAAGACATATCTAGGATAATTATTTCTTTAGTGATGATAGTCGGATATTTTGATTTATTTCTTATTAATTTTTGATAACCAGAGATAAGCCACTTTCGGAGTTTAACGTTTCTAACGCGTTTACAACGCGTTTTTGACGCGTTTCTAAACGCGGCATTTGAAACGCGTTTAAAACGCGGCATTTGAAACGCGTTTAAAACGCGGCGTTTTCAACCCGTCAAAAACGCTCGTGTAGAATAGGCCTAAATAAAAAATTATCGATATTTTCAATAATGAATAAAAACAAATTTGTATAACTTTTTTTATTTTTAGGCGTTAGCCATTCGGCCCTCTCTTTTATACAATATAATCTATTTACAAAATGCTTAAGCATTTATTAAACTGTATCAAACATAGATTTCTATAAAAAAAAGTAATATACCCTATATTGACCCTGTTATGCATTAGTGTGTCAAGCGCCAAAAAAATTAAAACTTGAGTTAAGTACGGAATATTGTTTTAAATGCTATAATTAATAGTATTTTTTATGAAATATGTCCTAAAAAAATTTATATTTAATGTTACTTGCACAATTGACAAAAAAAAAAATTATAAATAATCTAATCAAAACAAAAAACTTTAATATTAATTTTCTCAAAACCGGTAGCTGGCGCTTGACACACTAATGCGTAACAGGGTCCATATAAAGTATACTATATGAAAAAACACTTTACAAAGAAACAACATAAAACATGCTGTATATATCGCTAACAACTATATAACATAAGTCACTATAAACAATACACTAGGCCTATATAAAATCCTATTGTTACAAGATGATTTTTGAGGCGTTGATGAAGTTATTTGTATAACTAAAAAATTAAAGAAACATTTTTTTTTCCCAATTTGAACTTCGACTTTTGCTTTAAAATCAGTGTTATATGAAAGTTTTGTAGCATTCTTGTCACCTTTTTTTTCCTATTAAATCATCTCTTATTCTCTTTTGATATATTACAACGGCCCAACTTGACGGATCATATTGTATCGTATTTGAACTGATATCTTGGTTTTTGTAATGATATATTTTGGTTGTGATTCATTTAAAGCCGAGTCACATTGGACGATTACTTCCGACAATTTATTTAATATACGCTATTTATCATCTTTTCCATTTTAAATTTATATTAAATTTACATGTTCTCTTTCTTTAGAAAGGTCATGGTTTATAAATGAACTTATATATCACATTCTCTTTTAAATAAAGAAGTTTATGCTTTAAAATGAACTTATACTAAAACTTAAAATGAAAAATATTAAAGGTCAAAAAGGGGTGGGTTAAAAAAAAAATCACGAAATGTAATAATTGGAATATGGACTTTTAAATGACATATTTTGGAAAATGGGCGACTAACTTACTAAAAATTAATATAAAAATTTGTTTTTTTAAATTTTACTTACATCATACCTTTTAAATTATAAAAATATTTTTTATGAATTGATGAAAAACAAATTTTATGTTAATTTTTAATAAGTTAGTCGCCCATTTTTCAAAATATGACATTTAAGAGTCCATATTGATTTTCTTTTCTTTTCCTTAATAAGATTTTATTAATATTAAAATTTATTTATTTGCAATTATTTCGAAAAAAGTACAATTAACGAATTACTATTTCCCACATCACAATTAAAATTTAATTAAATGGATATAATTTGTTAAAAAAATCCTATCATTTTCATAGATCAACTAATTAATAAAACTAACATGACCTCCCGTGATTGGAACAAGCTCCCTGCGTCTATCTTCCCCAAAACCTACAATCTTCAGACTTTCAAGTCTAACCTCAACAGGCATCTTCTCAGTTCCCGCAGTTGAGTTTCCCCTTTATGCTTCTCCTTTTGTTTTTATTTTCTTCCTGGCTGCATGTGACTATTGGTAATTATAGTTCTTCGGACCTTATGCACCCATTCCAAAAAAAAAAAAAAAAAATTATAATGAATACAAATAGCTTCATCCATTAGTGGATTGGTCATTTGGGTTGCCTATCAGCCTTCCAGCAATCAAACGCGAAATAATAATTTCTGCAACCTAAATACGCCTTTTATTATTATATTTTTTTAATATTAGTCTATTCTTAGGAATCATTAATGTTTTTGTTTATTTGCACTCTCGGCTGCTGAGGCCATTTAGGGATCATTAATGGTTAGTTTATAGTTTACACATAAATTGATTCACTGGCGCCAATAAAATTGTTTAATTAAAAAAAAATCCACTTTCTCCTGGCGCCAGCATATAAACAATACTTTTACGCTCTTTTTCATTAATAAAATATGAGCAATGAATAGACCATTTTTTAATTTGATTAATTTAGCTCTTTTTCTTTAATTTACAAATCAAATTTGCAATTCATTAAAACTTGAAATTTCAATTAAAATAAAAATCTGACACGATTTCTTGTTATAGTTTATATTATTATAAACTTTTCCTCTTGATGTTTATATATATATAATATTCAACCCTATTTCTAAGTCAATTCCTTCGGGACTTTTGTTCAACTTTGCCTCTCTGGTCCAGACGATCTTTATTGGACATCCGAAAAACGAAGGCCAAATCAGACAAAGACAGTAAGGGAAAAAAAGAGCGTGAGTTGTGAGTTTCGTCGGTTGGCATCGAGTTAAGCGAGAACTGGTTGGTCTTGCACACATATACACACATACATATACAGATCAAGAGCTGCATTCCTCACACACTCCTTCTTCTATCGACTCTGAGGGTCTTCAGGCTAAGCACGTTGAGATCGTGTCATGTTCATACAGTACCTACCTTAAGGGTCATTCAGGCCAACTTGAATGATCTCTTATTCTTCTCTTTTTATTATACTTCCTAGAGGATAGATTTTATTAAGATTTCTGTTAAATATAAAAAAAGTAAAATATTAATTTTTTTTTTTTGTTGTAAAACACTATTATTCTCTATTATTTAGTAGGATTCTTATTAGTATTTGTTGTCATAGGCAGATACCTATGGGTGATCTTTAATAATTATTTTGTATACAAATTTTTTAAACCCATCAAAGAGGAGCTCTTGTCGTAATGCAAGAATTTTATTGAAATTTCAATGGATATAGACAAAGTTCCAGAGATTCCCCCTCTTGAGTGGATAAATTTAAATTCTAATTACTTCCATTTAATTTAATCTAAAATATATTCTAATTTAAAAAAATATATATCTGAAGAGTAGATATGTGCAAATAAAGAAAGAAAAAAAATTGCAGCCAAAGGGTCTCTGTTCAATCCTAGTCTGATCCTCTGAAGCCTTACTAGAGTAAGTCTGATGCCTAGGCTGATCTAATAAAGAAGATTTCAAAAGGTGCAACTTTTTTTTTTATTATAATATTTATGGTATATCACCTGCAACTTCTTTTCTTTCGTTATTTGTACATATAATAATATTATTTATTGTGAATGCGGAAAAATAAAAAAAGAAACACTTTTTTTTATAAATTTTAAACTCATAAAAACGAGATTTTGATCGCTTCCAAGTTGGAATGAATTAAAAAAAAAAAAAAAATTGCGAATGGAAAGATTTCTAATTTATTTCGTGAACAGGTAGCATAGGGTCTAAGGACCAAGGGTCATCTGAAACCTAGTAGAGGAGGAGTCAGAGGGGGAAGGAATTCAGAGAGGGAAAAAGGCTCAGTTAGGTCAAAAATGTATATTTTTAAAAAATTCGGCTTCCAAAAGGATGAATATGCGATACACTCTATTTGATTTATTTCCCTAACTATTTCTCTCCTTGTCACTTCATCTTGTATTTTGGAGAATTTCTATCCTTTCTTGTTTATTTAAATTGAAGATTTTCTTACCAACAAACTTTGTAAAATCGAGTTAATTACTATAAGTTAGTAATATAATCCAAATTCGCATGTTCTGCTCAATGGGATCAATCTGGTATATTTAAATACAAGTGAAAAAGCCCGCCTTGTAATTGTAAAATTTTAAAGTTTTAAATTTCCCTCTTTGACTCAACTTCCTTTTCTTCTGGCCAATCAGCGCCCTGATTGGTACATACACACAGAGACAGGAAGTTAGCGGCTAGCGCTTTATATATAGTAATAATAATGATTCTGCTCGCGATAGACCTGGTCAGAAAAGGAAAGGGATTCAAATATTAGTCTATATATTTCATATCAAGAAATTTGTTTGTATAATAGCATCTTGATCCAAAAATTTCAAAATTCTTATACTTTCTAATAATTTCGTGAATATGTTGAGAAACACTGATGATACTTAAACTAATAAAAAAGTATCATCCCCCTCTCCCTCTTCCTATATTTATTTCTTTACCTTTTTATTATCTAATGCAATATTCAATAGAAACAACATTGTTAACATTATCTATTCATCAATATTGCCTATCTCTATTCAAACTTTATAACAAGAAAAGTTATTTATTATATTCTCATTTTTTATAACTTTCGATCACTTTTCTTCTAACATTATCACAACTCTATATATATATATACGTATTCGTTCCCCTTCCAAAACAAGACTATTCTATTTGAATTAGATACAAAGAAATTTAACTTCACTACTAAAAAGGATGTTTTATAATACAATACAATACAAATTCGAAATACTAAACAGAATATTTAAGTTCTATTTATTATTCCCGAGTAAAAATGATTAAAAATGATCGATGGATCCACACGCCCGCAGCAGGTCTGCATAGTGAACCTTGAGGGACACACAGGGATATACACGCCCACACCAGGGACACACAAGGTTACACACGCCCACACCAGAGACACACTGGGATACACACACCCGCACCAGGGACACACACAGTAGATCGAAAGTGACCAGAAGAAAAATTTGTGTCCCTGGTGTGGGCGTGTATATCCATATGTGTCCCTAAAAATTCACTATGCAGACCTGCTGCGGGCATGTGGATCCTTCGATCATTTTTATTCATTTTTACTCGGGTTTTTAGGTTTATATATTATACCTAAGTAGTGTGGTTTATTAGTTACTAAATAATAAACTTCGATAAATGCCAAAATGTTTTTTATTATTACTCGTAATAATAACAATCGTGAAATGATTTAATCACGTGTCAAATTTTTAATTAAATTTGTATAAATAATTTTTCAAAACTATTTCTAGATTAGATTACATTTGAATATAGATCTACTGTACAAAATTTTCATATAGATTTGAGAAATTATTTAATGAAACTGTATTTAACTAGCTCATTTCATGAAATGAATGATTCTGATATAAATTAGTACTCAAATATTTATTAGAATGAGGAGTTTTAAATTAAACCACTTCTCATTAAAATTACAAACTTTTAAGAATCGTTGATAATGAAGTTTGTAATTTAAATGGCTGAAATTAGAAATGAGAATTAGGAAATATACTGGTCTATAGAGGATGAAAATAAATTATAACTTTTGATTATTATTCAAGTTATTTATTCCACCTCTATTTAAAAAAAAAAAAATACTATTTTTATTAGTATGGGAGTTTTTAATTATAGACGCCATTTTTTATTAATTATTTGTTGTACAACGTTTCGACTACTTATTCTGCAGTCGTTTTTAAGTGCAGTGCGCTTGTTCCGTTTCAAGCGAATCCAGTTCTAGTTGACTTAATTCAGAGCAAGCGCAGAGTACTTGAAGACTGCAGAATAAATAGTCGAAACGTTGTACAGTATTTATATTTTTTAAAAATAATTAATACAAAATGTGGTCTTTAATTAAAAACTTCTATAATAATAATAATCATAATAAAACCCTCAAAAGGTTTAATAAACATTACCTACTATTTTTAATCTGGAAAATTAAAAACCAGGTAAAAAATGCAAGATAATTATAATAAGGAAAAGATTCTTTTCATTTGGCTGCAAACCTCTTCCTTATTATAATTAGTCTTAATAATATCCACATAATATTTATATATCCACGATAAATTTAAAATTTTTGGAAATAATATTGTAGATTTTGAGAATGTATCCATACTACTACTTCTATTATTGTATTTCAAATGGTAGGCATGCTTAGATAAAATCTTTTCTCTGTCTGTGGCTGGCTCGTGTTGTTGTTGTTGGGTTGTTTACATTCACACCCACCTTAAGAGATATTCCATTCTCTGGTTTCTTTAATACCGTTATTTTCCATCCACAAAATAGACATAAAAATGTTCACTTTAATTGAAAATTATAAATGATTTTATTATCTCATTTAAATCATTCAAATATTTAAATTATTTTCTTTTACAGAAAAAAAAATTTATATATAAATTTAATTTGTTGGAAGAAGGGTGGGGGAGAGATGACAATTAGACAAATAAAATTTTTTTACATCAACATTTCAAACTTCTTCACTAATAAATTACGGTAAACGACCGATTATTTGATTCTACGTTTTCTTAAATTACTCTTTTTTAATTTATTTACTTTTTATATTAATCCCTTCTGTATTTAAATAGTCTATAAAAGCTTAGCTGCCAAGAGACTGAATTAATTTCTTAAAGAATGATATAAAAGATTTAAATCATTGAGTCTTAAATTATTATTTTTAACCCATTTTATAAGTCCCACACCAATAACCTTATTTCTAGAAGCAATATTCGCAATAAGAAAAGTTTGCACTGCAAAAAAGTAGTTTAAATTTTATGGAATAGCTGGTGGTCAGAGCTAGAGGGGGGGGGGGGGGCAGTGGGGGCATGTGCTCCGGGCGGCAGATATCAGGGGGCGGTAAAATAGGAAAACAAAATGAAATTAGCAGGTGCAGATTTAGACATTTGCTGCTTCTAGGCAGTGGACTCCTTTGCCGCCCCCTCCTTTTCAACCACCCAAACACTGGGAAATACCCTAACACACTGGCGGACTTCTGATACCTTTTCAACATTAAATTATTTGAAAAATAATTATAGTTATTATTATTATTATTTTTTTTTTTTTTCAAAAACATTCACACTTTTTTCTCATTCACACTCACATTCACACAGTCTTTTCGGCAACTCAGGCCATTTAAGACTTTAGACGATAACCGTTGTGATTAATATATAAATTGTGGGTTCAGGCATTTCTATTTAAGTCATCTGGTATCCAAATGGCTTAAATAAAATCATCGGACTGCCTGGGTCCGAACCCGCGACGTTTGGTATAGGAGGGAGGCGCTTTATAGTTATTTAAATAAGAAGGATTTTTCACTAATTTTGCCGCGCCCCAGGCGCGTGCTTAGTTCTCCTCTTCGTAAATACGGTCCTGTAAATTAGTTATTAAGAAACGATTGAAAAGTGAACATATTGGAATTAAAGGTATCCAAGAAATTAACAAATTCTATTTAAATATATTATGCATAATGGGACCTATATTCAAATTCCCACCCCTCTAATAAACAAGAATTACATTTACTCGTGGTGGATATATGCGAGAGCCTAGTGCTGCAAAATTTTAGAAGCGAGAAAATTTTAGACTCAAATTTAAAGAAAGATTAAAATTTTATAATCAATTTGGCTTAGTTAGAGTGACGGCGCGGTGAATGGGAGGGGACGGCAAAATAAATTTTGCCCCTCCTAACAAATCTCCTAATGTAGTTCCGGCCCTGGGCCAGAGGCTTAAAATTCACAACAAAGTATTTGAGATTGACAGATATTTGTTTGAATAATTGACATTTTCTATAAATATTTTTTTCTACGCCTTGTTGGTTGTAGGCAACTTTGTTTATACAGATTATTTCAACAGGCGCCAAAATAATTTATTCTATTTAATTTCCTCGTCGGTAAGGATTTTCTCTTGAACGATTAAAATTCTCTTATTTTGTTAAATTAACATATAAATCATTGGTGATTTATATATAAATAAATTTATTTTATTATACTTAAGGTCACAAAACAAATTCTTAAAATTTTATTAAACCATTTTAATCAGTTCTTAATTACTTATTTTTAATTACGCTAATCATTTAGCAGCGTAATTTATTAACCAATGGGAGGATATGTAAAAAGCTCTCATCATAAATTTTAGATTAGCTTCTCATCCCAGATTTTTTTTTTTTTGGAATAAAATCGTATTTAATTACTGTGAATTATATTCTGGGTCAACAAAAAAAAAAAACAGTATTATTTTTATTTATTTTTAAATGCATAATATTTTGAATTAATTATTTTTTTTTTTAATTATGCCTAATCACTCAAATAAACAAACCTGATTCATCAAAAAAGAGTCATTATATTAATATATATTATCATCATGACTAAGAATAGAAGTATGATTCAATTTTTTTTAATTTACTTTGATAACTTTGTATTTTTTTTCCAAGTCTCATCTTGAACATTTTCTCTAAAACGCAGTAGGCTACGGTTTAAAGTTTTTATTAAATGTCCCGAAGGCCTAACAAATTTCTCTCTTTACGCATAAAGCTTATAAGTGATAGTCTTTTCTGAGAATAAAGCTCATTTTTTAAACTGAGAGATTTTTTTAATTTAAACAAGAATGCAATAAATTTATTTATAAGGATTTTGAAGATTCTTTAACTTAAATATATAAGGGCCTATCTGTAGTAGAAAATGATTTAATTGCAAAGAAGTT
>JAKCPI010007996.1:0-30842 GCA_023213315.1 Euborellia annulipes
ACTTTTTAAATTGTTGAGATATCAATTTGTTTTTGCGGTAAAGAAGAATCGAAGCATTGAGAATTGACCACGAGTTAAGAACGTTTAAGTAGGGCTGGACGGTAATGGATTTTCATTACCGACCTCGATAATGAAAAAAAAACCGGTTTTTCTCGAAAGTCGGTAAAAATTTTTACCGCCCGCGGAACCAAAGTTTGCCGCCGCGGAACATTTTTTTTTTGCGGAACCAAAATTTTTTCCCAGGCCGAAAAAAATATTTTACCTTTTTTTTAGAGAGCCAATTTTTTTGCCGAAACATTTTTTTCCCCGCGGAACCAAAATTTTCCCCAGGGCGAAAAAAATATTTTACCTTTTTTTTTTTTAGAGAGCCAATTTTTTGCCGAAACATTTTTTTCCCCGCGGGACCAAAATTTTTCCCGGCCGAGCCAACCAATTTTTTGCCGAAACATTTTTTTTCCCCGCGGGACCAAATTTTCTTCCCCCGGCCGAAAAAAATATTTTACCTTTTTTTTAGAGAGCCAATTTTTTTTGCCGAAACATTTTTTTCCCCCGCGGAACCAAAATTTTTCCCAGGGCGAAAAAATATTTTACCTTTTTTTTAGAGAGCCAATTTTTTTTTTTTTTGCCGAAGCATTTTTTCCCCCGCGGAACCAAAATTTTTCCCGGGGCGGAAAAAATATTTTACCTTTTTTTTTTTTAGAGAGCCAATTTTTTGCCGAAACATTTTTTCCCCCCCCGCGGGACCAAAATTTTTTTCCCGGCCGAGCCAATTTTTTGCCGAAACATTTTTTTTCCCGCGGGACCAAATTTTCCCCGGCCGGAAAAATATTTTACCTTTTTTTTTAGAGAGCCAATTTTTTTGCCGAAACATTTTTTTCCCCCGCGGGACCAAATTTTTCCAAATTTTTCCCCGGCCGAAAAAATATTTTACCTTTTTTTTAGAGAGCCAATTTTTTGCCGAAACATTTTTTTTCTCGCGGAACCAAAATTTTTTACCGCCCGAAAAAATAGGTTTTTACCGACTTTCGAAAAAAAACGGTTTTTATCGAATTAGAGGTTCGTTACCGCGTTTTCGGTAAAAAATTTTTACCGGTTTTTACTGGTAAACCGGTTTACCGTCCAGCCCTACGTTTAAGGTCCGTGAATTTCAGGTTTTCAACGATGGCCGTCCAAGAAACATGCTCGCATCTACCAAATTTGCCCGCCGAAGGCGGGCAATTGCTCGCCGGTAGGCGAGCTTGGGGGTCCAGGGGGCGAAGCCTTCGGCGAACCTTGCGGCTAGTATTATTATAAAATCTCAGCTATAAATTGTTTTTGGATATGATCTTAAATGTTCTCTAATCCCATTAAAAAAAAAAAATTAAATTTTGACAAGATTTCATAGCACTAGTCAACCAAAAATTATTCTGAATACCTATATAGGTCGTGTATAATTTTAATGTTTCAAAAAAAAAATTGTAACATATCCATGAAGGAGATCAATTGTAATAAGCTATATACCGTATTTTAATAATTTAAGAGGATTCGTGTTCTTTGTTTTATAGATAATCTATTAAATAGCTATCTTGTCCTTCAAATATTATATTCCTATATCACGACTTTAAAATTTAAAGATAAATACTTTTAGGATAAGAGTTTATTTGAATATTTATTTATTAGTGAATAGGCGTTTGGGTATCGAGTCTGAGTTCATGACTGGGATATCCTTCTGCAGTGAGAGAGGAGCCCACACGTTGTCCCTCACCCACGGGTGGGAGACACGTGACTGTTTCTCTCTCCCTTCCAAACATATCATTATCACATACCTTTAGAAAAAACCGCCTATATATATATAATTTTCAATGCCAATTAGAGAGTAATAAAATATTTAGTGACTGCTGAGGTGATATCTAGAGTGGAGAGGACGACCTCGTCGTCGTGATTCATTTAAACATAAACACAAACACTCGCTGTTAAATGTATGGATGATATGTATTCAAGCACTCGTTTCTTATTCTTCATCTTCCTTTTGCATTCAATTGCATCAATAGACCCGTTATTTTTTCGTATTATATTTCTTCTTTAGCCAATCATTTCCTATTGAGAATTGAATTTATGAACGAGGAAACTTTCTTTCTTTTGCCGTAAATAAAATACAGAAACATTCGGAATTATTATTATATAAAAAAAAAAAAATTATTTTTTATTATTAGATGGTTTGAAAAAGCGGTGATTTTTGACTTATTGTAATTTTAACAAGTAATGGCCATTTTACTTTCTCTTTCAATATATATATATATACAGGGCCGCAGACGGGGGGGGCAGGGGGGACTATATCCCCGGGGCCCGGGCCCTCCGAGGGGCCCGGGCCCTGCGCTCCCACCTTAAAATTCGAATGAAAATTAAGTTTCATGGTTAAAATTTCAATTAAAAAAAAATCATTTTCCAGAAATTTTTTTCCTCAAGGGGCCCGGGCCCTTTAAGCTCAAATCTTAAAATTTCAATTCAAAAAAATCATTTTCCAGAAATTTTTTTCCTCAAGGGGCCCGGGCCCTTTAAGCTCAAATCTTAAAATTTCAATTCAAAAAAATCATCTTTTACTAGAAATTTTTTTCCTATCATTTTCTTGAAATTTTTTCTTCAGGGGGCCCGGGCCTTTTAACCTCAAATCAAGTGTGATCTTTTCACGACTCAGGATAGCTAAAAACGCAATTTCAGTGGCTAATTTTCAAAAAATTTTCCATCCCCCCATATTTCCCCCGAATTTCTCTGTCCAGATCTGGCCTCGATAAATTATTGTAACTCTTTGGTTAGGAAATTTTGAAAAAAATTTTAAATAACTTTATTTAAATAAATATTTTAAGCTAGGTATAACTATTTCAAAAGTTGTCTCAAAAACTGTGTAAAAAATTGTTGGCATGAAGGCCACAATAGCCTTTTATATACTAAAAAGAAAAGTTTTTTTTTTTTTTTTGGGGGGGGCCGTATTAGTAAGTAGCCCCGGGGCCCGTCAAGTCTGTCTGCGGCCCTGTTATATATATATATATATATATAGGCCTATAAAGAAAGTATTGGATTCAGGTCAAAAATTCTGTCAAAGATTTTGATGGATATTCATGTTTTGAGGTCCCCTGAATTCAAAAAAGTGGTTTTCGCAAAATGGGCTGTCTGTCTGTGAACAAAATGTTTCAAGAACGAAAACACCTAGGAGGTTGTTCCCCCTGGGATGTAACACGAAGCTTTTGAACAAAATCGGCCTCTATGTTGATATGCATGTATTTTTATAATCTGTATTTTCTTATGTTATTTGTAAAATGTTCTTTGTATTAATTTATGTACAAAAAAGGGGAAAATGGCCTAAGGCTATCCCGTAAATAATAAAAAAAAAAAAAAATTGGCCAAAAACTACTAGTAGGCCTACTTTACTGATATACTTTTTCAGTTGTTTTTTTTTTCGATTTTCTCAAAATTCGTTTTAATTTTTTTTTTTTTTATTAGGCAAAAGGCAATTTATTTTAATTGTAAATATATAGGCCTATATCATAGGCGTAGCCAGAAATTTTTGATGGGGAGGGTTTCAAGAAAATTTTTTCAAACATTTGAAAAATTTAAGATTATTTTAGGTCATTTATAAATTCTCCTAGCTATGCCTATGGCCATATATATATATATATATATTTATGTTATTGTTAAATATAAACTTTAATGACAATCTCTATATATTTGTCAATTTTGAAATAGAGGTTAGAACATATCTTGTAAATATGAACAATATATGTCGGAACAGTAGATGAAGAATAAAAACTTTTTTATTGACAAAAAAATTTATTTATTTATCCTAAAACCTTTGTTGTCCAGTGATTTGAATAAAATAATTTTAAAACAGCATCCACATATTTATTTTAGAGTAATTTTTTTGAACCTCACTTTCTATATTTAAGAATATAAGAATCAAGACAAATCAGATCCGAAATGCCAGTTGATTTGTGTTGGGGTAATAGTTACGGAAGAAAAATATCACAGAAATTTTTGTCTTGATAATATAGCTACATAAATAATAACTATTTCTAAGAGCAATAGAAAGTTTTTTTGATTTTTATCAATTTAGAGAAAGATCATAAATTTATTTATTATATTATAGATAATTTGGAACTTTCTTCTTGCTGTTTAAACTAAAAAAAAAAAAAGTAAAAAAATGTAAAAAATTATTAGTTTAAGTAAAAATTTAATAAAGTGAGTGCTTCTAAAAAAAAAAAAAAGAAAATCTTTACAAGAAGACATTCTTTAATATTGATAATAAAATTAATAGCATTCTTTCTTCTAGTTTTGGATTTTATCCAGATGTCAAAAAACAGTCAAAAACATGCCAAAAAAAATTTATAAAAATAAAAGAAGAATATCGATTAGAAAAAAGTCGCATTTAAATATGCTTCAATTGGGATGATTGATTTTTTTTTCTCTTACCTATAGGCCTATATGAAATATATTTAATGTCTGGACAGAGTTTCTTTTACTTTCGATGTGCCATCTCCTCTATCATTATAGTATTACACCCCCCTCCCCCCGCCACTTCTGTGCAAGACAATGTCAATATTGAAAAACCTAAAGCTGGGATTTGATTCCGATTCCAGGTAGTCCGTTGAATTTTTATTTAAATCAATTGGATACCAATTCTGGTGTGATTAACGCACAGCACACAACACTCGATTACTGAAGGTAAGAGAAAGTTGTGTACTGTGCGTGTCATACCAGATTTTTTGTGTAGAATAAAGTGTGCTTCAAACAATTTCAAGGGCAAAATGAGAATACATATTTTAAAGAGCATCTAAAATGATTTATGAATTTTAATCAAAATAGTTTGAGAAATTTTGAGAATATAGAAAAACTTAAAATATAAAATTTCAACCTCTTAGCTCATTTCCTTCATGTTTAAAATTGTCCACACAGACAGACCATGTTGCAAAAATCACTCAGGGGACCTCAAAACGTGCATATCCATCAAAATATCGACATTAAATTTTTGACATGACCGCAATAGGCCTACTTTCTTTCTATATATTACATATATAGGTAATAGACAGTAAAAAAACAAATATCCAAAATCTCCTTTTCTTTTTATAAAGTTTAAAATTTTATTTCAATTTCGGTCTTTTCATGAAATTTTTTTTTATATCCAAGAGTTCTCAAGAATTAAATTCTCCTATTGAACGTTCGCGTGTATTAGAAAAAATAATTTCAAACTATTTCTCTAATTATTTTTGAGATAATAGTTTAAAATATGATCAATTTATTTCCATGGATTGCTTGTAGAAAGTATATTTATTCACAGAGGCGTAGTGAGAGGGGGTCACATACCCCGGGCGCTACTCACAAAGGGGCGCCAAATGGTCCGCAAAACAAAAATTGCTGGATAATTTTTATTTTTATTATAATCGATTTCTGGAAAATATATTTTAAATTTAGTGCCAGTGTAATATAATAATTTTGTATATTTTACATATAATATTATATGGTTTTCGAATGGGGGGGGGGGGCGCTAAAAAGGTATTGTGCCCCGGGGGGCGAGTTAGCCTCGCTACGCCACTGAGATGAGTTGTTTAGGGAATAGAAAAAAAATCAAATTTATTTATTCTGATAAATAAAAGATTCTATTATTCTATCTTTAGGTTATCAGTTAACGTTTTTTCTCTTTTTAAATATTAATAAACACGAACACAAATAATTTGATTACATAAAACAATTAAAGTCTGATCTCCCTTTCGATCTAATTTCATTCATTTCTAAAACAAATCTTATTACTTATATAATCATCTACAGTAGTTTGAAGGGTAAAAATAATTAATTTGTTAAGATAAGTAATAAATAGAGCAGATAAAATAAATTTTGCTCTTAAGAATTAATCATTTATACAGGAAAATATGATGGTAAAAAAAGCAATGGAGGGTGGATTCTGAGAAAATTACTTCTATAATGACTAAATTTTTTATGAAATAAATTTTTTTTTCTGCAGTTGACACTCACAAATTGTTTATATCAAAAAATATTATATATTAAACCATATCACGTGTTAATTTTAATTTTACTTCATATCAATGAGATAATTATAATTTAGTTTACCCTTAATATAATCATAGCCAATTCAAATTATTTATTAATTGAGAAAATTGCGAGGGGAAGTTGCGTGTCTTTCTTCTATGGCGCCTGCGAATTCGGCAACCAGCGACACTTCTTTTATCAAAATGATGCTGTTCATTTACAAGTTGACTAGATATTTATTTCGATCATTAAATTAAATGTTTCGTTTCAATCTTAAACAAATTCGCATTTTAATTGCTTCAAACCTTGACTTGTAGATAAATAAATAAATAATTAAATAAATACCCATTTGCCACGCACAAATAAGTGATAATCTTTCGAAATAGAGCCGCATGTAATTTCCTATTTAATCATAGAAGAAATTTCTTTTTGTAAGAGTTCCACTAGGAATATTTTAATATAAAAAAAAAAAAAAAAATAGAGAGTAACGGTAACAGAATAAATTATTCTAATTCGTAATTGATCTTATTTACGGGTGTTAGACATGCACAACTATTTTATCTCGTTGTTCAACATGCAACAGAGTTGCTGGGATTAGTGAGACAAATTGAACTTGAATTCATTTATTAAATATTTACGTAAAAGAGAAAAAGTTTTTTCTTTTTTTTTTGAATTTTAATAATTAATCAACCAAAACGTGATTGTTTAAAATTATATTTGCTTCAAATACCCGAATTAAAGATGGAAAATCTGTTTGATTTTTTTCTAATAGCTACACGCTAATGGAGCAAAGAAATTCTAATATTGGAACGGATTTAATTTAAATCACGAGATTCTTCGGCATCTGAGGCCATATAGACTTTCAAACAATACTATTTTATAATATTTAATTATATAATATATAATTATTATTATATATATTATATACGGTCCAGGTGCATTATATAATGCAAAATTTTTAAGTGATGAAATATTTTTATACTTTTTTATCACGTAATTTTTTGAATCAAATATCCGCCGTTTAATGGTTTAAATTATTTTTTTAGTAATATTCAGTAGCGTAAATTTGGGGAAGAGTTTGATTTTTCAAATAGACTTTCTGTTTGGCACGAAATTTCAGGTATTTTATCGTTAATAACAAATATAAACAAATACTAGGTGATATGTTTTAAAATTAATTTTGAGAAAAAAGTACATTAGTAAAGTATCAGTATTATTTAGCTCATTTTATTCAAAATCCTCGAGACGTCTATAAGATTGATACTTAGCTTAAGTATAAAATTTGACTAACTAGAGATGTTTCGTTCTTGAGTTATTTTTTTAACCCATATTTGTTAATATTTCACTTGAAATTCATTGAATTTATTGTGAAAAAGACTAAATTTCACGCTAAATCAAGGGCGGATACAAGGGGGGGGGGGTAAAGGGGGTAATTACCCCCCCCCCCCGAGATTTGAAAAAAATACCTTTTTTTCGCAAAAAAAATTTATTTTTAATGTAAAATTTTAAAAATTAATACTTAAAAATTTGATGTGTATTTATATTCTGGCAAACAAGTACAGAATGCGCTTTTAAATTACCGAAATTAAAAAAAAATAGTGTGCTGTGCGACGAGTCACACCAGATTACCCCCCCCCCCCCGAGAAACACCTCTGGATCCGCCCTTGCGCTAAATCGTCTCTTTTAATGGCAATTTTGAGAAAAGCAATAAAACAGGCATTTAAAAAGCAATAAAATATCTTTCGTAGAAATTTAGGTAAATGTTTTGATATTTTAGCTGGAATTGATCTTCGGGGAATTTTTATGAATAAATTAAATGAATTTCAAGTGAAAACATATGTGTTAAGGGGATTACTCAAAGACGTATTAACTTTCGATACTCAAATTTTATACTTAAGCTAAATACCCATTTTATAGGTGTATCGAGGATTTTGAATAAAATTGAGCAATAAATATTAGTACTTTACTAATGCACTTTTTTCGATTTTCTGAAAATTTCATCTAGATCGAAGAGTTTTCAGATTACTTTAGGCAAAAAAAAATACATCTCTGATCGCCAAAGGGTCTGGGGTAATTGCCCCCCCCCCAATGGTTGCAAAATGGTAAAAGAAAATCATCATAAAGAATATTTAAAACAACGGAGTTATCAAATTCTGTTCTAGAAATTTAAAAAATATTTTGGATTGAGAGCTAGAACATATCCCTTTTACACATCTGTTAATAAATATATAATTGACGCAAAGAATATTTTATTTAAATAAAAATAACGTGAATAGAGTTATTGCATGCGTAGTCAAGAGGGATTTCTGTAGCAATTAATCAATTATTGATTTGGTCATTTGGGTGGGCTACCTATAAGCAAAAGCAAAAAAAACAAAATCTACGATATTATAATTTTAGGGTGGCGAAAGTCTTCAAAAGAAATTAGACGAAACCTTGAAAATTTTGTGCGAGTGCAAGTTCAAGGTTAATTGGTGGTATTAGAAGTATAAAAAAAAATTAGGAGAAAAGGCCAACATTTAAGTTGTCTTAGAAAAGACTAACCAAACTAAACACAAGCATTATTTTTTCTTTAAGGGAGTAGCAAAAGTTACTTTTAATTTTGAAATTTGTTTAACAATATAAAATTTTTTTAATTCAATATTTTACAGTTATTTAAATACAGTTTTCAAGGTTCTCAAAAAAATTCGTAAATGATTTAAAAAAAAAATTAATTAATTCTATCCAAAAAGAAAATTCGATGCACCGCTTGTTTACTAGAATCGAAAAATGGTTGGCTTCAGGCCAAAATCTGATATTTTTTGATTATCCAATAATAAAAAACAAAAAAACTTCCTACTATACAATTAATTTCACTGTAGAAATTCAAGATTTCTCACTCTCGTTCACAAATGAGCGTTCATAACGTAAAGAGGAAATTCGTTAGCTGGACACGGTCGAGTACTCAACAACAAAAACAACAACACTCACTGACTAGTAACAAACAACAACAACACTGCCTGTCTCGCAGCATCCAATGTAGTATAATAGCAGATGTGGGCTGCTGTCATCCATCCCTGGGTGTCTTTCTTTACAGGATGGCGCCGCCCCCACCACGTGACCCGGGTCACGTGCCCCGGGAAGGGGATCCCGTAGGATTAGTCACCAATCCTTTCCCCTTTCATTCCCCCCCCACCTCTTCAATGCAATTCTCTCTTCTATTATTCCTTGTTGGTGTAATCGCTAATCTTCTTTCCATTCACCATCCTCTCCTTCTTCTTCATCTTTTTCTTCTTCTTCTTTCGTCATTTTTTTTTTTTGTTCATGATTCATTTGATATGATCAATTCCGATTGGCTCGATTAATCTTTTCATAAGTTGGGCGTCGGTGTGAAATTTGCATTTTATTGCTTAAATGTATTTATTCAGAAAACAAATTCATTCGCAAAATCAAGAAGAAAATATAAATTAGTAAGTATTTAAAGTTAAAAAATCTGGTGTGACTGGTCGAACAACACACAATTTTCTCTTACCTTTGGTAATAAAAAGTTTTGTTCTGTGATTGTCACACCAGATTTAGTTTCCGCCAATATATTAAAATTCAAGATGTAAAATTTATTAAAATGGGAAAATATTTATATTCTGTTACCATGACAACCATTTATCCTATCTTTTCTATGAAATACAAGAGTAAAGTATACTTCAAAATATTTCAAGGTCAAAATGAGAATATACATTTTAAAGAGCATCTAAAAAATAATTGATTTAAGAATTTTAATCAAAATCTTTAGAGCGAATTTTAAGAAAATAGAGAAAAACTGAAAAAGTGCATCAGAAAAGAACTAGTACTTTTAAATACCAATATTGTAGGAAATTATAAAAAATATTTCATATTCTATAAAAGATTTTTCATTTTGGAGGGAGAATTAACTGTCAGATCATACGAACCCCCACCCACCGAAAGATTTTCTGGATACGGAGTTTTCTTTAAAAAGATGCTTATTTATTGGTAACATTGATGTTCAAAGCAGAAAAACATATCATGTAACAAAGTTTAACAGTATTTTTTTTTTGTGAAATTATAAATCTGATTTTAATGTTGTATCGTATCTTTTTACAAATAATAAAAATCAGAGTTGAATCAAGATATCCGGTAATTTTATGGGAATTAAATAAATTCAATAAGAATAATAAATTAAAAAAAAAACTTGGCATAAATAAATCTTGATTTTATTTGAAATTAAATATAATTTATATATTTCTAGAATAAATAAATTATTGTATTAATTCAATCCTTTCCGGAATTTTTAGATTGTTATTTTTGCATTTTCATAGCTCTTTATGCAGTTGTGTTATAACTAGAGCTCATTAATTAATCCAAAAATACGTTGGTTCCCACCTTGCAGAAAGCACTAAATAATAGTCTAGTAATAATACTAAACACCTCACCTATCAGTAGAATATTTTTTTAATCAGTCAATATATATTAATACTTCTCGTCAAAAATAGTGGATCAGTTTGTTTCTTCTCAAGAAATTATGTTCTTTTTTTATTTCGTTTAAGGTCTTTTTCGGCATCGGAAGTCATTTCCAGCCCCGTCGCTATTTATTTCGATTCGTATCCAATTCAATTGAAATAAATTTTGTCACCTGGGTATAAATTCGAAATTATGTTTGTCCCACAAATTGAAAATCGAAATGTTTGCCTTTGTTTTATTTCAATTGTAATTATTTATTAAAATGATATGGATTTGTGTTAGATTTACTTAGAAATGTATAGTATATTTCATATTAAAATCTTTAATAAATTACAGTATCATTAAGATAGATTAGAACAGCGTTTCCAAACTGGAATGCGCGGACTAGTCTAAGGGGAGGCGCAAATATTTGCCACAGTGAATAATTTTCCAAATTGTTGCTAGTTTTATAAATAAGAATAAATAAATAAATATTTTATATAAATTTATATTTTTAAACATGTTGTATTATTGTATTTTAAAAATTGGGGCGAGAGGCATTATAAGATTAAATATTTTTAAGGGAGGCGTTGTTGTAAAAAGTTTGGAAACCACTGGATTAGAATAGGTCTTCTTACGAAGAAACAAATTGTTGTCCCACTATTTTTGTCGCGCAATGTAGAATGAAGATTTTATCTATTCCATGTCAATTACGTTCCGAATTATATATTTTTAGAAATTTCAATAATTAAGTTATATAAATAATTTCTATTGTAATATAATAAAAGCTAAAAATTTAAATGAATGCAATTAATTGTTAGGAAGAAGCTAATAATACACTATTGTGAACAATTGAGTGTAATTATCTTTTAATCAGGCCGGTATGAATGGCATTCATCATTGCCCTGATGGCTGCCCTTTGGACCTTTTAGTTCCGCCTGATCAATCTCCGGGCATCGATTCCCTTCCCACTCCACTCGATATATCATTATTTATTTCAAATTATACAGTATATGAGTAGCCTACGTTTAAAAAAAAATATTTCAAAAAAATTCCCTTTTTTATAATTTTTTACTTTCTCTTCAAAAATTCGATGTTGAGATTTTAATGGATATACACGTTTTGAGGTCCCCTGAGTCCAAAGTAGTCTGTCTGTGTGGATCTGTGTCCGCGTGTCTGTGTGTTCAATTTAAAGCATGAATGAATTGAGCTAGGAGGTTGAAATTTTATATTTAGGTTAGGCACCCATCTATAGACGTGAAAATAAGCTTTTGATCAAAATCAGCCAAAAAGTACTAGTATTTTACTGATGTACTTTTTCAGTTTTTTTCGATTTTCTCAAAATTCACTTCAACGATTTTATTTAAAATTTAAAAATCACTTATTTTTTAGATGCTCTTTAAAATGTATATTCTTATTTTGCTCTTGAAATCTTCATGAAGTACACTTTATTCTTGTACTTCAAAGAAAAGATAAAAGAAATGATTGCTATGGTTAACAAAATATAAATATTTTCTCATATTTATCAATTTTATATCTTGAATGTCGCCCCCGAGTTTGGCGTAGTAGGTAGCGTGCCTACCTCCTATACCAAACGTCGCGGGTTCGGACCCAGGCAGTCCGATGATTTTATTCAAGCCATTTGGATACCAGATGACTTGAATAGAAATGCCTGAACCCCCAATATATAAATTACTTACAACGGTTATCGTCTTAAGTCTTAAATGGCCTTAAGTTGCCGAAAAGACTGTCGTGAATGTGAGTGTGAATGAGAAAAAAGTGTGAATGTTTAAAATAAAAAAAAATCATCTTGAATGTCGGAAACTAAATATATGTCGACACAAAGAAATCTGGTATGACAAAATAAGAGAAAGTTGTGTGCTGTGCGACCAGACACACCAGATTTTAATTTTATAAGATAATCTCCACGATCTTAAAAAATGCAAAATTTGATTATAAAACTTGAATATTTAGCTGATTAGTTTGATCTAATCATAGATTCTTCAATCAGCTGATTATCCTAAGCCCAGAAAATCGTGCTTCTAATTTCCTTATTTTTTCGTTTTCTAAATCACGCTTTTTGGCTACTTTTGTTTTTTTATTATTTCTTTCCCGTTCACCTTTAGAATTTCAATTTTGTCACGAAAAGATTTGCTTAAGATTCAATTGCATTTATAAAAGGTTAAATTGAATTAAAATGTTAATTATAAAATTTAAAAAAAAAAATTTGGAAATTTCGGATAACGAAATAGCAAACAATAGAGATCATAATTATATTAAGGAGTAGACATTAATATGATATTTTGGCTTGGTATGAAAGTAATTTCAGAAAAACCGTTGTATACACGTGACAAAAAATAATCGTGGCCTTCAAGAGAGGAGGATAAACACGTGGAGAAAGTTCGCTTAATAAAATATTTTTATTAGAGTTTGAGACAATACACAGTCAGTGTAAGCCAAAAGACTGAGATCTTGGATCAAAGTCGTAAGGAAAAAGCCCCCCATAACTAGTCAGAACTATAATAATAGGAGACTTTTGAAGCTCAATAAATCTGGTGTGACACAGCACATAACTTCCTCTTAAGCTTGGTTAATTGAAAGTTGTATTCTGTGTTTGTCACACCTGATTTTTTGTGTGGACTTATAATTAGTTTCCGGCGGTACATTAGAATTCAAGATGTAAAATTTAAAAACAGAAAAATATGTATTTTGTTGCTCTTATCTTTCCTATGAAGTACAAGAGTAAAGATTGCTTCAAACAATTTTGAGGGCAAAATGAGAATATAGGCCGTACTTTTTAAAGAGTATTTAAAAAAAAAAGTAGGAAAGAATTTACTGGAGTAAATTCAAAGGGGGGCTCTCACTGTGGATTTTCTGGATATTAAGCATTTTAATAGAGGTTATTTCTCCATATTTAAGAAAAACAAATGCCTGCCTGAGGATTTGCTTGCATTCATGGAATACACAATTGAAAAGAATACATCAATATTTCTCTATACATTTCCTATGGGAAAAATTGTAACTTTAAGAATTAATAACTGAAAAATTGGAAGTGCTAGGGACCGAGCAAATTTTGAGAAAATCGAAAAAAACTGAAAAGTACAGTGGACGTACAATTAAGTTCCGACCTGATAGTATATGGTGTATAGTGAAATAATTTTAATTAACAAAAAAATAAAACCTAAAATCTGGGAAAAAAGGTTTTTTTTTTCCTTTTAAATTTAAAAATAATTTCCCCATAATTTAAGGCTTTTTCTTTTGGGGGGGGGGGACTTAATTGCGGAGCTCAATGTTCATCGATAAAGTAGGAGTACTTTTTGGCCGATTTTGTAGCTTCGTATCACGTCCCAGGGGAGTTCCTAACTTTAATATAAAATTTCAAACTCGTGGCACAATTCCTTCATGCTTTAAATTGAACAAAGACAGACCATTTTTTGGACTCACGGGACCTCAAAACGTGTATTTCCATCAAAATCTCGACATCACTTTTGACATAAATAGAATATATTAAAAGTAAAAGAAAGTAAAAATTTTTTTTCCTTTAATTGTTTCGTAATTCTATATTTTCGAAAAAATAGAAATTGAAATTTCCCTTTTGTTTAAAGTATCTCAAAGGAAAAGGAATTAATACAATTTCGGTCTGAGCAAAATCTTCGCTAATTGTTCATAAACAGCGAGTGACAATAAATGCTTAACGCAGAAGGGAGAAGGATCCTTATTGAGGCTGGATAACGTCGGTTACACAATACCGTTTCATCAAGATAATTAAAGGAATAAAATGGAGAGTGAAGTGTTTTCGCCAGCCAGCCAGCCAACTTTGACGGATATATAACGTTTCACTGCTACATATTAGGATGTTTTATGACGTGTTAATCAACTCCCGGGTGCAGATTGACAGCCGACTTTGATGGATTGAGTGTCAGAGAGTGAATGCAGTGCCCCAAAGGGCCATTTCAAATTTATCTTTTTAATCAACTCTCAAGTTTATTTTATTTTATTTTTTTTTTGGAAATTTTATCCTCTCTCATTCATGAAATTAACATCTCATTTGACAAGACTTTTTTTTTCAAATTACACTTTTAAAAAAATCATTAATTTTAATTTTTTTCTCATTTTCTTCTACAATCATCTATCTTGATGAAATTTTGAAGATGATCCTTATTGACTCAGGTAAAGATTAAAAAAATTTTCGAAGTAACAAAAAGAAATTTATCTTTTAAGTTAATCATATTTATATGAATATTTATTATCTCTGAAGAAATTCTTCTCTTCTTACTAATGGATTGATTACAATCTTTTTAACGTAGGCACGATCTCTTAAAAAAAATTATTGAATGTACATGCAACTCTTGGAAAAGTGCGAAACAATCCATGCCATTTAGATTGCCTACCTTCCAGGAAGGAAAAATTAACAAATTTATTTTTTCAATCAACCCCTAAATGGCCTGACCAGCCGAAAGAGAAAAAAATCTGATGTGACTGGTCGCACAGCACACAACTGTCTCTTGCCTTCGGTAATCGAAAATTGTGTGCCTTGTGTCGAGATATATTTAGTTTCCCATAGCACCTTAGTTTTAAACTTCCGTTTTAAATGTTGACTGCTTAAATTATGTTATTGGTTATTTTTCAAAATTTTAATCCATATTTGGATATTTTATACACAAAAGAGAATCCTAAAAAAATACAAAATTTCATAAGAATTGGAAAAGATTTTTTTAAATGTGTAAAATGCTCCAAAGGGGACCCTTTTGAATTGAAATTAACATGCAAAACGACATAGGGATTTAACATTGGCTCGATGGAAGGAAGAGCCGGAAAATGAATTTGAAAAATCTGAAACACATAAGTAAAGTGTGCTTCAAAGAATTTTCAGGGCAAAATGAGAATATACATTTTAAAGAGGAGGTAAAAAAAAATTGATTTATGAATTTTAATCAAAATTCTTAGAGGCAATTTTGAGAAAATCGGAAAAAAAAACTGAAAAAGTACTTCAGTAAAGTACTAGTACTTTTTGGCTGATTTTATTCAAAAGCTTATTTTGATAGCTAACTTAAATAGAAAATTTCAATCCACTTCCCTACCTAAACAAAACACTTTAATATTTTCGGAATTAATAACCTACGATAGCGTCGCGACGTACGGACAGACTTTAAGTATTAGATACTCTTTTATAGATAGATTAGATATATATAATCTAAAAATATTATAAGGAATTCAAATTTTTAAAATCAAGCCAATTCACTTATGGTTATTTAATTATGGTTTCTAATTTTAATAGAGTTTTTATTTAAAATTGCAAGGGGAAGTCCATTTTAAGGCAACTCAATAGACAGACCTCCGTAAATGGTTGCCTACGCGCAGGGCTCTAAAGTTAGGTAGACCTCTGGGTGGGACTTAATATTGTCTTTCACTGTACAGTGAGGGACAATATTAAGTCCCACCCATGCGTTTTCTACTTGTGATTATTTCATGGTTTTTAAAAAATATATATTTTTTAATGGAAACTTTCATGGTTCAAACTTTCCAATAAAGATTTTCATTTTCTTTTATAAAAACAATGAAATAATCACAAGTAGAAAACACATGGGTGGGACTTAATATTGTCCCTCACTGTACATTGATTGGTGAAGGCAGAATGATGAGGAATTTCCTTTTTATAGCTTTAGTCCAATTATTAAATTTTTCACAAACACCTAGATGGTAGGATAAGTCACGCCTCTTATAGGGGTCGGAATTATTTAAGGAAAGGAGATGTGCAGGGAAAAAATGTTGAATTCTTGTTGGTCGACATTTCGGAAGTCAATCGCGTTTTTGCTCGGAACGAAAGATGGTTAAGATATACACTTGGGTGTTATCGTATATGTGATATAAGCTCTGTTGGTTGTTTTTCCCAAAAAAAAAAAATTAATCTTTGAAACTTATCACCTTTAATTTTTCAATTTTCATATTTCAAAAATAAGTTAACTATTTCCCTACGAAACGTTATTCTTTTGATATTAATCATTTATCATGATTGCTCAGAGGCCCACATCTTGTGAGTACGTGGATGGCGACCACGAGCTGCCCGAGCTGGGACTGGCAGTCCTGTTCTTTACATGTCTGTCCCTTCCTTCTATATTTTCAACAGGCGTCAGACCGTGTGACGGGTCGGCCTGTTCTATTTCTTCCGGTCGCAAAAATTTCCTTCCGCCGACCCCGCACTGTAAGCGGGATTAAGGCGAGGAAGAAGAAGATTAATCATTTATCGTGAACAATCTAAGTGTTTTTTTTTTTTAATTCTTTTGACCCATTTATTTAATTTTCGATTATTATTCTTTGAAGCTGCATCATTTCATAAACGAAAGAGCAATTATAATAAATTGACGAACACTTGGAGGGAATAATGGAATGATAAGTATTAAGTTGACAGATTTCTATTAATTGGCGGTCATCATCTTAGGAGATGCAATTAAATCGAATGATGAGTGCCAAAACAGTATTTTAGGGGCTGTGCGGCATTTTCCATCTCGATTTCGACAGGATGCGAGAGAGAGAGAGAGAGACGCGGTGTAAGACCTTCAAAAATTGTGCAAGTTTTTAGGTGGAGTTTAAAGAGAGCTTTGGAAATCGCTCGAAGCCACTCACGAGGTGTATTTAATACTCATAGCTCCCCCTCAATTCTTTATCTCTTCTCTGTTGCTCTTTTCTTTTGTTCCATAAATATCGTGGCATATCATCCTCAATTGCTTAACCAATTGCGCCTTCTTTCAATACGATTTACAAACTGAAATCGATGAATTGCGAGGTGACCGCCTCTCATAGGCGGTGGCTTCCGTAAACCAAATTGAAAAATAAAATTCTCAGCGTATTCAAAAAATAATAATTTCGAAACAAAAGGAATCCGGGAAGAAGATTCTTTTAGTTTTATTATTTATCTTTTAGATGATCAAATTCTCGGCTTGGCATTTGTTTGTTGCCTATTTTACATATTCTAATGTTTAGTGTGAAAGTGTCAGTTAATAAATAAAATTCTTTTATACGATCGAATTCCCTTTTTTTTAAGCAGGGTCAGGGCTGCTGTCAGAGGAAGGTAGTAGAAAATATTCTCGGGCCCGAACAATTTGAGTTTCAACCCTTTTGTTATGAAAAAGATCTGGTATGACTGGTCGCACAGTGCTGTGTGTATTGTGCTTGTCACACCAGATTTTTTATGTTGAGATATATTTAGTTTCCGACAGTAGGGTACATTCTGAATTCAAGATGTAAAATTTATAAACAGAAAAATATTTATATTTTTTACCATGGCAACCATTCTCTCCTATCTTTCCTATGAAGTACAAGAGAAAGGGTCTTTAGAAGATTTCAATGGCAAAATGAGAATATACATTTTAAAAAGCATCTAAAAAATAATTGATTTTTGAATTTTAATCAAAATCGTTGAAGCGAATTTTGAGAAAATAAAAAAAAACTGAAAAAATACATCAGTAGGCCTAAAGTACTAGTAGGCTTTTTAGCTGATTTTGATAAAAAGCTTATTTTCACGCCCTAGGTGGGTGTCTAAGTTAAATATAAAGAACGAAAAAAGCTAGGAAATTGAAATTTTATAGAAAAGGGTGAATAAATAGATCCAGAGCTAGTATTCAGGCAAATTTGCCTGAATACTAGCTCTGGATCTATTTATTCACCCTTTTCAATAATATCCACCAGGCTCCCCTATCTTCATCATGAAATTTTATATTTAAGTTAGGCACCCCCATGGGACGTGACAGGAAACTTTTGAACAAAATCGGCCAAAGAGTATTAGTACTTTACTGATGTACTTTTTCAGTTTTTTTCGATTTTCTCAAAATTCGCTCTAACGATTTTGATTAAAATTCAAAATCAATCATTTTTTAGATGCTCTTTAAAATGTACATTCTCATTTGCCCTTGAAATCTTCTGAAAACTACTTTACTTTTGTACTTAATAGGAAAGATAGGAGAAATGGTTGCTATGGTAACCAAATATAAATATTTTCCCATACTTATAAGTTTTACATCTCTCGAAACTAAATTTGATGTGACAAGCACAGAACACAACTTTTGATTCCCGAAGTTAAGAGAAAGTTGTGTGCTGTGCGACCAGTCACACCAGATTTTTTATTTGGGAGAAAATATTTTGCAAGGGTTCTTATAATTTCACCCGAATCAATCTTCTGATATATAAAAAAAAAAAGTAAAAATGCAAATTTCAGATCATTAGTAGATTTTTTTGTCTCTACTGTAATGTGAATAATTTATCAATAATTCCTTTTTAATACATGCTGCTTAGAATAAAATCCCGTTATTATTATAATGTACTCATAGATAATCATGGAACAAAAAATTGATTCTAGAGGAATTCTTTTCTCTTTAAATTTAATTAAATAACTGCCCTCTGGAGTTGATAAATTATTTTAAATTAAATTTATTGAACCAAATAGAGAATTATCAAAAAAAAAAAAGTATTATATAATAAAAGTGTAAGCACGAAGTCACAGTTTAATGAAATGGGTTTTTTCTAATATCTCTACGCAAACAAGGATTATTAGATTTTTAACTTAAACCACAAGCCCTCGGTCTCTTTAATGGTTCAACATAAAAACGCGTAGCTTACTTGTTGGGGAAAAAATTTATTTTGATTGTATTGGCCATCTTCAGTCCTTATAATATTGATGCACCAAATTCCGTTCACATGTGTTCTATAGAAAAAATATTACAATATTTTTTTTCATCATTAAGTCAGATGTAACTAAGAACATCACAGTTTCTCCCATCTCACTTTTAATTTTTTTTTTAATATTCATTATTTATTAATGGATAATTTTAAAAAGAGTCCGATATGTTATCATAGGACAACTTGTTCAGATTCAGGTCCTAAAAAAAAAAAAATTGAATTAGACTTGACTCTATTTAGATAATTATAAGATAATTAAGTTAATTGAATAATATTTACCTTTTCTTATTTTAAAAATTTAACTTTTTCTTTCTTCATTCACTTTATCAGACTTAAAAATTCAAAAATTCACTTAAAAAAATATTTTCATTTACTACAATAAAATAAAAAGTTATTGTAGTAAAGGAAAACTTCATTTTTTGGTTTACGCGCATCACGAGTAAGGGGGCTAATCCTTAATCCTAATCCTGCCTAGTCTAACTCAAAATAAGAATAAATGAGGAAATTATTTGTGACCCCGTCTCCACCATCAGATCGGTGGAGCCCTCGAGTCCCTAGCCTCAATTTGGACCTTCCAGGCTATTCCTGGAGAAACGGGAACCCTTCTCTGACTCATTCAACACACCCTCAAAGATACAAAAACATCAGACTCCCATATGCGTCAAGCAAAGACGTCTTTTCGGAAAACACATGTTCACTTCATCTTTCAATCAGATCTGACCTCATCTCCTTATCAATCGTTCATGGAAGAAATCAACGAGAAATTCTTTCATTTTAGCTCTCTGTTGGAATCTAAATCAAAAACAAATCAATCAAGAGAACTCAACAAAAAACGAACTAGCTAAAGATTAAAAGGCACCTAGAGCTAATAAAACAACGAATATCCAACAGAGATATTGTTATTAAATAAAAAAGATTTTATAACAATTATTGTATCCAATAGTCAAAATTAATGCGTCTCAAAGAAATTAAAAAATTATATTGTAATATGAGTGTTAATAGATGCGTGTATATAAATATTATTAATTAGTAGAGTAAAAAATATTTACCTTGCAGGAAGCTCCTTGCATGCCGCTGCTGCTGCTGCTGCTTCAGCTCAGCTCATCCCAATTCCACTGGAGTCACACGAACACACACGCGCACTCGCATAGGACACAAAATCTGCAAAAGAAAAAGAACATCTATTAGGATCTCTCTCTTTTTCTCTTATAAAATTCCTAAATCTTACTCAGAATGAATATCCTTTTAGCTTTTTTTCAAAACATTCAAATATTATTCCGTGTTAAAACATTTTCAAAGGAATCAATTATTTTGTTATTAATTTCCTCTCTATATAACTGCTTGATTTTTATAAAAACAAATAAACATATTTTATTAATAAAGGATTTGTTTCGGTTTAAATGTATTTATAAAACAGTATAACGTTTCGACCCCTCATTCTGTGGCCTTTCTCAGGGTCAACTCAGCTTAAAATCACGAAGAATATTGCATCTGGAACAATGAGATGCATTTGCCACCTCAAACATTGTACGTGAGGAAGGCCACAGAATGAGTAGCCAAGCGAGGGGCTGAATTGAAGATTTTTTTTTTTCTATGATAGGAAACTTTTTAGGGTTTTTTTCTCTCTCCATTCTTTTTATTAGCCTAAAAAAGAGGTTGCAAAGCCAATTTGATCCGGATTTCTTAAAAAATAACGAAGATATAGAAGAAATACGAAGGTGACATAACTTATAAAAACGTAAGTTATTTTAAACTACCCCTATATTTAAAACAAATATTAAAGCAACTTAAGGAATTCTCGGTTAAAAAATAAAAATAAGCAGCCGAAGGCCGACACTAGGGAACTTGCTCGATTGACAAAAAAAGGCTCCACATGCAAAATATTTGATTAATTTCCACTATAATTTATATCAGGAATGAAAGTTAGAAGAAAACGCAACCAGAATTTTTTCTTTAAAAATATATTTTAACAGCTTACGTTTCGGCCTTGGTAAAAGCCATCCTCGGATGACCACTAACAGCTCCGAGGATGGCTTTGAACAAAGCCGAGACGTCAGCTGTTAAAATATATTTTTAAAGAAAAATTCTGGTTGCGTTTTCTTCTAACTTTCATTCCTGAAGAAAAATATTTTTCTCAAATCTTATTTAGGTGGGGTGCCTAACTTGAATATAAAATTTCCACCACCTAGCTCAATTCCTTCATGCTTTAAATTGAACCCAAACAGACACACAGACAGACCATGTCGCGAAAACCACTATTTTGGATTCAGGGGACCTCAAAACGTGTATATCCATCAAAGTTTCGACATCGAATTTTTGACACGAATCCAATACTTTCTCATTATATATATAAGTTATATATGTATATTAACTTATACATATAGGTTAGAGAAAGTAAAAATTCAAATCCGAATTGAGATTAGTTCTTTATACAAAAAGATACGATAATTCACCCCAGTAAAATTCTAAGTGGACTAATCATATCTTACTTTTCTAGCTATTGAAAAAAATTCCTACAAAATTCTGCAAGGGATTCGATGGGTTCCTAAGTTAACCTGTGTTATTATTATCTGTTTATGAGAGTTTCGAAATCTTCAAAAATTAATTCCGCCCCAGTAATAAGAAATTTTAGAATGACCTTAAAATGTTTCTACCCCACTATGCTATTTGCTTAATATTGAATATAAATTTTAACTCAAACGGAATGCAATTATTTTTTAGTAAAAGTATTAAAAAACATAAATATCTTTGTGCACTATAGGGGATGGGGCATTAACCCCCCCCTGGTTAATGCCTTCATACCTCTCCCCCTCCCCCTCTTTAAGGAAATGCAAGCCTTCACCGCGAATTTACTCTCAAAATAATTTGAATACATTTATAAATAATTATTTTAATTTTTATTTTATTTTGAAATTATTTTATTTTAATTTTCAACCCTTAATCCACCCCTGTGTAAAAGTATATTAAGGAAATTTGATTAACAAAAATATAGGCCATATACAGTATATAGAAAGTATATAATGGTAAATAATAGTGACTTAAGAAAAGATAAAAAAAAAAATAAAAAACTAATTTTTTTTTCAATGACACCTACACTCCCCCTCCCCCTTTCAACAGCTTATATTCTTCCTCTACCCTTAGTGAAATACAAAATATTTAATTTCACATTCAAAAGAATCGTTTTTCGCAGTCAAATTATTTGTTTCTATAATTTTTTTTTTCAACGATAAAATGCATAATAATTACCTTTAATAAGACACTCAAGAGGGTGTGCTGGTTGACGGTGAGGTCAGGGTGGGTTACACTATATTAATTATTCACTTTGATTCACTTTAAACACACAAAAAAGAGCAGCGCCTGCAGCCCGGCAACGCACTCGACTCGACTGAACGAGAGATTCGTCTCTCTCTTTGTATAGGAATTAAAAATAGATGAAAATAACAATTCCCTTTTTAATAAAAGTAAAAAAAAAAAATACCTTTATCTCTTATCTTCTAACTATATTTGGAGCTGGAAAAGAATGTCAACAAGTGATTTGGAATATTCCAAGGCCTTTCTTAAATAATCAACTCTTCATCGCCCCTAATCAAAATAATAATCAACCCTATTTTTTGAATGTTTTCTATTTATTTGGCTTCGATTTAGCTAAAATAATTTAAAAAACATTATTTTTTTTTAATTTTTCAACCCTTTAACCAATCTAATTAAAACCCTGAGAAACTTCCCTGGATCCGCCTTTGGGTTTTACACATAGTATAATTTTCTAGTATGAGTCTTACTTTAGGCCAGATGGTTTACAAACTTTATGTTACAACCCTCCCTTAAAAATATTTAATCGTATGACGCCCCCCCCCCCCACACACACACATTTAATAAAATAATTCAAAATTCCTCCCCTTAGACTAGTCCACGCCTCCCTAGGGCTGGTCTATGGTAAACCGGTGCTGGTTCAATGGCTAACATTCGACACACTGGAAATTCTAGGTGAAATATGGACATATAAACCCTCCCTTTTCCCCCATAGAGAAATTCTGTCTCCGGACAAAATGTTGAAGCAAAAATAATCGGGCACAATGGTGTTTGTATATAGCTCTATGTATGTTGTGGGATGGGTGATGTTTAATTAGTATTTTTTTTTTTCACCCTTACAGCAGTCCTATCTAAATTAATTAATTTTTTACTTTCTCTTGCTTTTATATATATAAAGAGAGAAAGTATTGGATTCATTTAAAAAATTCGATGTCGAGATTTTGATGGATATACACGTTTTGAGGTCCCCAAAAAAAGTGGTCTGTCTGAGTGTCTGTGATCGATTTTAAGCATGAAGGAATTGAGCTAAAATATTTTATATTTAAATTAGGCACCCCCTGGAGCGTGAAAATAAACTTTTAAACAAAATCGGCCCAAAAGTTTACTGATGCACTTTTTCAGTTTTTTTTTTCGATTTTCTCAAAATTCGCTCTAACGATTTTGATTAAAATTCAAAAATTAATTATTATTTAGATGCTCTTTCAAATGTATATTTTCATTTTTCTCTCAAAATTGTTTGAAGATCACTTTACTCTTGTCTTTCATAAGAAAGAGAAATGGTTGCCACTGGCGCACATCACACAACTTTCTCTTACCTTCGGTAATCGAAAGTTGTGTTCTGTGCTTGTCATACCAGATTTTTTAAATTATAATTTTATAAGATTTGAGCTTAAATAGCCCGGGCCCTCTCGGGAAAAGAATTTCAAGAAAATTATTATTTTTTTTTTTTTAATTGAAATTTTAACCATAAAAATTATTTTCATTTCAAAATAGAAAAAATCTGGTGTGACTGGCGCACAGCCCCCTAAGGAGGTGTCTAACTTAGATAGAATATTTCAATCTCCTAGCTCTTATCGTTGTTGAGATTTTTTCACACAGAGAGACCAATTTGCGGGACCCTTTTTTTTGGACTCAGGGGACGTTAAAGCGTGTATATCCATTAAAATCTCGACATCGAATTTTTAACAAGATCGCCAAACTGTATTTATTTAGGTTAAGAGAAAGTAAAACGAATGCTAAAAGAAATTTTCAAACAAAATAATTTACTTATATTAGGTTTCAAATCGAAAAAGCCAAAAATGCCAAAAATAAAATTTTAATTTCCATATGTATATATTTATGTAGCCCTACAAGCTTTTCTACCATGTTTGAGTGTGTGTGTAGATTTGGTAATCACTAAAAATAATAATTAAAAATAAAATATTAAATGTTTCAATGAAAAAAGCAAATGGATTTAAAATAAAATAATTGAAAAAAAAAAAAAAAAAAAAATTAAAGATGAATTAATATATAATTTAAGGGAGTGCATTGAACGAAGTGGGGCGATTTATATCAAAAACTATTCATTAACAAACCAAAATAAAGAAAAAAAAGGGAATTAAATAAATACACTAAACGAATGATGGACCGATAAGCTTAGAGGCTCGACTTGTACTTGCCAAGAGCAGGCCTAAGTCTCTCTGCACAACTTAATTAACTTAAAGAGTAAAAATTATTCCCATTTATATTTCACAGAGATATTTTTAATTGAAATCCTAAATTGGTAAAAATCTTGTCCTTCCTCGACGGTGACATGTTTGCCGAAGGTGAGCAAGGGACACTGGCTAGGCCCAAAGCCCGCTGAAGGCGGGTCTTGCAGCTAGTTTCATATAAAATATTTCACTTTTTAATGTCACACAAAAAGATCAACTCCAGGCTTTGAAAATTATTGATTTTAATATGAAATTAAACAGTGAAATAGAATTTATTTTTTCAATTAAAAAAAAAAAAAAAATTAATTATGATAGAAAAGCATGGGGTGGGGGAGGAGAGAGAAAAAGAGAACGGACATAAAGAAAAACATGTTAATAATAGAGATTAATAAAGAATATTACTGAATTGAAGAGATGAAGTGGCTGTTATATTTGACAATAAGAGGATAAAGGAGCAAGCAGCCAGGTAGTTAGTCTCCACGAAATGAAACTCTCTATTGAGGAAACAGTTTCGGTTTTAATGAAATATAACCATCATCAGTCCATTTTGAGCTGAAAGCATTGTTGAGTTAGAAAAATCAAAATAACAAAAGATTATTTGAATATTTACAAACAATATATAACTGATACATACAGTGTGAGCTCAAATGACAAAGCATTGAGTCATATTGCGGAGTTGTCAGTAGATGTGTATTATACATAAATTATTTGTATAAAATACAAGGCAATGCAATCAGCTTATACGAAGCGCCAAGTTTGAGATACAAAATTGTTTTTGTTAATGAGAGATTTTATTTATTACATTTGATATTATAGTAAATATTTTGTACAATGACCTCTTATAGGGTCAGAGGTGATGATGGTATACCGAACTCATGTTTGTTTATTGAAAGGCGATAATCCAACCTAACCCAAGCAAATCCCTCCGAGCAAAAGTCAATGGCAATGAGTTGACACAAATTTGATATTCGAATTTTTTATATAAAAATCTGGTGTGACTGGCGCACAGCACACAACTTTCTCTTACCTTCGGTAATCGAAAGTTGTGTACTGTGCTTGTCACACCAGATTTTTTGTGTCGACATGTATTTAGTTCCCGACAGTATGGAACATGAATTCAGATGTAAAATTTATAAGTATGGGAAAATATTTATATTTTGTTACCATGGCAACCATTTCTCCTATCTTCCCTATAAAATACAAGAGTAAAGTGGTCTTCAGAAGATTTCAATCGCAAAATGAGAATATACATTTGAAAGAGCATCTAAAAAATAATTGATTTTTGAATTTAAAAAAAAATCGTTTGAGCAAATTTTGAGAAAATCGAAAAAAACTGAAAAAGTACATCAGTAAAGTACTAGTACTCTTTGGCCGATTTCGATTAAAAGCTTATTTTCCGGTCCCGGGGGGTGTTTAACTTAATTATAAAATTTCAACCTCCTAGCTCAATTCCTTCATGCTTAAAATTGAACACACACCCACCCACCCACCCACCCACCCACCCACCCACACACACACACACACACAGACAGACCATGTCGCGAAAACCAGTTTTTTGGATTCAGGGGACCTCAAAACGTGAAGATCCATCAAAATCTCGACATCGAATTTTTGACATGAATCCAATACTTTCTCTCTATATATATATTACATATATACATAGGTAAGAGAAAGTAAAAATATAAAATTATTAAAATTGTTTACAATTTTATTTTAATCAAAATCTATCTGAAAGACAACATTGCCACCAACTATAATTGTATTCAATAAAAATAAATAAAAGGATTTTCTAGATGGTGATGGAGCAGATTATATACTTATTTAATTCACACACACAACTTGGCTCCCAGGCCATCAAGAAATGAAATATAAAAATTACTAAGCCCCACACAATCAGTCTGGAAATTTATTGCCCGGTCCCCCAGTGCTTTGATGAAGCATTTCTCCGCAAATAAACGTTTCGTTGTGTTATTCATCTGCAGGAGAATTTTTGGATTGTCTATGTCGAAATTGTGATTATTTTCTAAGGAATGTGAGCAGAGCGCCGTGCAAGTTTTTTTACACTTGATATTACTCCTATGACCCGCCATTCTTTGATTAATATGACACCCCGTTTGACCTACATATCCTCTAGTTGGTGATGGACAGTCTAAACATTTGATGAAATAAACGACATCAAATTTGTTATCGAAGGGAAATTTGTCCTTGTTGTTAAATAAGTAAGATAAGCTCGTCTGTGATTTTAGGGCAGTCTGTGCTCCAAACTGTTTTAGTGTTCTTTGTATATTTTCTGAGAGCCCAGGAACATGGCATAACGAAAAATACAATTGTTTATCTTGACCGGTTGATGGATCAACCGGTGTAGGTGTTAAATTTGCACTAACAGAATTATATTTTCGTTTGTACCGCTCGATTGCATAGTTAATGCAATGTGCAGGATACGAGTTGGAGATTGCCATGCTCCTGAAATCTATCAGATTTTTTTGCACAAATTCATTATCACCCAGCGTATATATACGCCTTAAAAAATAATTAAGGGTGTTCATTTTATATAGAAAAGGGGTGTTTGAATTATAGTCTAAAAATCTGCCACTATCAGACGGCCTTCTATAGATGTAAGATAGATTGAAAACTCTCGACAGGTTTTTCGGTTTAGAATTTTCCTTTGTCCTTTGACATCTATAGAAAGCCGTCTGATAGTGGCAGATTTTTAGTCTATAATTCAAACACCCCTTTTCTATATAAAATGAACACCCTTAATTATTTTTTAAGGCGTATATATACGCTGGGTGATAATGAATTTGTGCAAAAAAAATCTGATAGATTTCAGGAGCATGGCAATCTCCAACTCGTATCCTGCACATTGCATTAACTATGCAATCGAGCGGTACAAACGAAAATATAATTCTGTTAGTGCAAATTTAACACCTACACCGGTTGATCCATCAACCGGTCAAGATAAACAATTGTATTTTTCGTTATGCCATGTTCCTGGGCTCTCAGAAAATATACAAAGAACACTAAAACAGTTTGGAGCACAGACTGCCCTAAAATCACAGACGAGCTTATCTTACTTATTTAACAACAAGGACAAATTTCCCTTCGATAACAAATTTGATGTCGTTTATTTCATCAAATGTTTAGACTGTCCATCACCAACTAGAGGATATGTAGGTCAAACGGGGTGTCATATTAATCAAAGAATGGCGGGTCATAGGAGTAATATCAAGTGTAAAAAAACTTGCACGGCGCTCTGCTCACATTCCTTAGAAAATAATCACAATTTCGACATAGACAATCCAAAAATTCTCCTGCAGATGAATAACACAACGAAACGTTTATTTGCGGAGAAATGCTTCATCAAAGCACTGGGGGACCGGGCAATAAATTTCCAGACTGATTGTGTGGGGCTTAGTAATTTTTATATTTCATTTCTTGATGGCCTGGGAGCCAAGTTGTGTGTGTGAATTAAATAAGTATATAATCTGCTCCATCACCATCTCGAAAATCCTTTTATTTATTTTTATTGAATACAATTATAGTTGGTGGCAATGTTGTCTTTCAGATAGATTTTGATTAAAATAAAATTGTAAACAATTTTAATAATTTTATATTTTTATATAAAAAATTCGAATATCAAATTTGTGTCAACTCATTGCCATTGACTTTTGCTCGGAGGGATTTGCTTGGGTTAGGTTGGATTATCGCCTTTCAATAAACAAACATGAGTTCGGTATACCATCATCACCTCTGACCCTATAAGAGGTCATTGTACAAAATATTTACTATAATATCAAATGTAATAAATAAAATCTCTCATTAACAAAAACAATTTTGTATCTCAAACTTGGCGCTTCGCATAAGCTGATTGCATTGCCTTGTATTTTATACAAATAATTTATGTATAATACACATCTACTGACAACTCCGCAATATGACTCAATGCTTTGTCATTTGAGCTCACACTGTATGTATCAGTTATATATTGTTTGTAAATATTCAAATAATCTTTTGTTATTTTGATTTTTCTAACTCAACAATGCTTTCAGCTCAAAATGGACTGATGATGGTTATATTTCATTAAAACCGAAACTGTTTCCTCAATAGAGAGTTTCATTTCGTGGAGACTAACTACCTGGCTGCTTGCTCCTTTATCCTCTTATTGTTAAAGAATATTACTTAAATAAAAATGCCTGGACCCCAAAATGTATAATAATCATTAACGGATATCGTTTAAAGTCTTAAATGGCCTAAGTTGCCGAAAAGACTGTGTGAATGTGAGTGTGAATGAGAAAAAAGTGTGAATGTTTTTGAAAAAAAAAAAAAAAAAAAAATAAAGAATAAGCTTATTTGTTTTTAAATTTTATTTATTAAAAAAAAATAATATTTTAGTTTATTAGAAGGGGGTGATTTACACCCTCCCATCCCCTGGGTGTCATACTTTGTCAGAATGTTATAATTACAAATTTGATAATATTATGAGTTTATTAAAAAGAGAAAAAAAAAAAATGAAAATATATTAAATATGTAATATTGCGATCATATCAAAAATTCGAAGTCGAGGATACATACTCGTTTTGAGGGTGCCTAATTCAAAAAAAAAAGTGGGTCCCTCAAAATGTTCAGTAGGGATGTTTGTTTGTTCAAATCTATTTCGACACAAAAAAAAATCTGGCAAAAAAATACAGAATGCAACTTTAAATTACCGAAAGTAAGAGAAAGTTGTGTACTGTGCAATCACTCACACCAGATTACCTCTCCCCCTCACTGAAAAAACTCCTCTGGATCCGCCCTTGCTAAGGGGAGGGAGAGAGAACATACCCCAATTGATTGGAGGAAAGAATTTTATAAAAAATATAATTTTTATTTTGAAATTTTATTTATAATAGTAATTTGGAGTATTAGAAGGGGTGGATTACACCCTCTCTCATCCCACTTTATCAAATCCCTTAATAATTAGATTATCAAACCTGGAGTCGTGAATTTGGGGGGTGAACGAACGTCGTTTTTGCACAAATAACAAAGAAATAGGCGAAATTTAAGAATTTAATTTTTCAATTTAAAAAAATATTTAATTACTAATTATAATAGAAGTTTTAGAGTTTTTGTTAAGAAAAGCATGGGGTGGGGGGGGGAGGAGAGAGAAAAAGTGAACGGACTTCATTTGATTAAAGAAAAATATGTTAATAATAGAGATTAATAAAGAATATTTGTTTTTAAATTTTATCTATTAAAAAAAATAATATTTTAGTTTATTAGAAGGGGGGTGATTTACACCCTCTCACTCCCTGGGTGTCAAACTTTATCAGAGTGTTATAATTACAAATTGGATAATATTATGAGTTTATTAAAAAGAGAGAAGAAAAAGTAGAAATATAAATAATTATAAAATGTTAGTTAATCCGTTATGCAAATGAGATAAGGAAATATTCAATACCTTAATGATAAGATGACCAAGCGAGGGGATGAACGTCTTTTAATTGCACAAATAACACAACACAATATTAAAAAGAAACTGAAACACACGCGAGAGACGAACGGAGTGACTCATGACACGACTCGAATTCAACTAGAGACAAGCAGGCAGGCATCGATCGATAGAGAAATAGCATTATTCTCAAAGCGCCCAAGAAATATAATTATGAAATAAATTCTCTATTTATAAAAAAATACTTTTCATTTGAAAACAAACTAACGGGGATTTATTCTGTTGGGAATAAAATCGAAATCTCTTTATTAAATAACTATTAAAAACCTCACTTACTTTATCCACCCCCAAAACTCACCCTCTACAAAACAAAATACTTCTAAGCGTAATTTTTTGTATTTATTTATTTATTAGGGATCTATTGGAAGTGAAATAATTTTTAAAAGACTTATTTAATTAATCCACCCCCTAAACACACCCTCTACAAAACAAAATACTTCTAAGCGTAATTTTTTGTATTTATTTATTTATTAGGGATCTATTCGAAGTGAAATAATTTTTAAAAGACTTAATTAATTAATCCACCCCTAAACACACCCTCTACAAAACAAAATACTTCTAAGCGTAATTTTTTGTATTTATTTTTTTATTAGGGTTATATTCGAAGTGAAATAATTTTTTAAAAGACTTATTTAATTAATCCACCCCCTAAACACACCCTCTACAATACAAAATACTTCTAAGCGTAATTTTTTGTATTTATTTATTTATTAGGGATCTATTGGAAGTGA
>JAKCPI010007998.1:0-80925 GCA_023213315.1 Euborellia annulipes
GGTATGTATTAATATGTTTGTTTCTCAAACAAACAATTCGTCACGATCTGAAAATAAATGTCCAGATAGTTTCTGGACATTAATATGTGTCTGAGTTAACGCTAAGTTAAATTAGAGGCATTCCCATGGAGTTTAATTCAACCGAAATTGTTTACATTATTGAATACATTTTTTGAATAAATGAAAGTTTAAAAAAAAGATTGGAAACCACTATTTTAGTCTAAAAATGTAAAATTATTTCTATTGAAGAGAATAAATACTGTATAGCCTCAAAATAAAAATAAGGTTTGGGATTATAATTCAATCCTCTTCATTAAATATGACAATGGTATTTTCATTTAACTTTCATGAGAAAAAAGTTTTATTATTTATTTTTCACTTTTATTATATAGAATTTTAAATTATGAATTTAATATTGAAAGGATTAGAAATCAGCGACTAAAAGAATCGGGTTCAGAGTAATGTTAAAAAAATCTATACATATCATTGCGGAGTGTCCGTCTGTCCCGCTCTTTTTGATTAACATCCCTTTGGAATTTCAATCGTATATTATTGATTCAATAGTAATTTTATATACAAATGTAAAATAATAATTATAAAATATATTTATATTGCTTATTTATCATATTTTAATTAAATTTATTTAATGATATACAAATAAAATGTAAAATAGGCCTAAAAATAACAAGGAAGGCTAAGAGAACAGCACCGTGCCGAAAGAAGGAGGCCATGTAAGATTATGCTCTCGAAAATTTTGTTACAAACAAGAAGGACACTTTACTCTTGTACTTCATAGAAAAGTTAGAAGATGTGGTTGCCATGATAACAGAATATAATTTTTTTTTTAAACACTTTTTTCTCATTCACACTCACACTCACACAGTCTTTTCGGCAACTCAGACCATATAAGACTTTTACGATATCCGTTATTGATTAATATACATATTGGCATTCCAGGGGGGATATTGAGGGGGGGGGGGGGGTTGGAGAGAGGATTTTGGGGGTCCAGGCATTCTTATTTAAGCTATTTGGTATCCAAATGGCTTAAATAAAATCATCGGACTGCCTGACTGCCTGGGGTCGAACCCGTGACTTTTGGTATACGAGGTTAGCACGCTAACCCCAACACCAATCCCGTGGGCTAGAATATAACTATTTTCCCATGTTTATAAATTTTATATCTTGAATTCTATTATATCGGCAGAAACTATATAAGATATATTTCGACACAAAAATCTGTTGTGACAAGCATAGAACACAACTTTACCTTACCTTCGGTAATCGAAAGTTGTGTTCTATGCTTGTCACACCAGATTTTTTATATTAAATTTTTTAATTATTATAAATATTATTATTTTACTTTTGAATGCTTTAAATAAAATAAATACATGTCAGATATTGGATTTCCGGCAACATAGAACAATTTTAATTTTTCTTCTTCTTCTGTCCTCGCTCTTATTATTCTCGCGGTGCGGGGTCGGCGGAATAGAACAATTTTAATTAAAATTCATAAATCAATTATTTTTTTTTTATGTATTTTAAAATTTTTATTCTCATTTTGCTCTCAAAATTGTTTGAAGACCACTCTACTCTTGATCTTGTCATTTCCCAACCGTTTAAAGGGGAAGTTAAAAAAAATGACAGAGGAGGCAAATATTTTTATAAAAGCTTTTTTATTTGTAATCGAAGTTTAGAAAATGTCAAAACTTCTGAAACCTCTATAGATTGCTAAAAAAAACAAGAGGGCTTGATACCTAAATACGTTGATTTTTTTTTCTTGACATTATGTCATATCTTTATGTGTGTAGGTGACAGGAACATTGGGCGAGTATTTTGTCCGTTGTCATTGCCATCCAAAATACACCATCACAAACAAGACCACAATGCTTTTTTCCCCCTATATTCTTAATCAATTATAACCAGGATCAGAAAAAAAAGAGATCAATAAATCTTTCTTCTTAACACTCTGTCATATTTTATATCAATACAGAAAATATCAAACTCCCTATCCTCCTGGGAGATGTCATTTAGGGATGAGAAGTAAGACATTTGTTGATCAAACTCTAGATTATAATACATTTTTTTAAATAAGCATATGTTGAATTTCTTTGTTTTTTAAGGGTTGCTAGCAATAAACTGTAGAAAGTGTAACTCGGTTTATTCATAAAGTTTGACCTTAAATATGAATTTTATGAAACTTAATGAGAGATTTGGTACTTGAATGAAAAAATAATAGATTTTACATTTATATTTTTATTTAAACTCATGTTTTAATGAGATTCGGACCCACTTCCCTTGCCTTTTTACTTTCTCTTTCCTATGTATATATGTAATATATATATAGAGAGAAAGTATTGGATTCATGTCCAAAAATTCGATGTCGAGATTTTGATGGATCTTTACGTTTTGAGGTCCCCTGAATCCAAAAAAGTGATTTTCGCGACATGCTCTGTCTGTGTGTGTGTGTGTGTCTGTGTGTGTGTGTGTTCAATTTTAAGCATGAAGGAATTGAGCTACGAGGTTGAAATTTTATATTTAAGTTAAACACCCCCCGGGACCGGAAAAATAAGCTTTTAATCAAAATCGGCCAAAGAGTACTAGTACTTTACTGATGTACTTTTTCAGTTTTTTTCGATTTTCTCAAAATTCGCTCTAACGATTTTGATTAAAATTCAAAAATCAATTATTTTTTAGATGCTCTTTCAAATGTATATTCTCGTTTTGCCCTCAAAATTGTTTGAAGCACACTTTACTCTTGTGCTTCATAGAAAAGATAGGAGAAATGGTTGCCATGGTAACAAAAATTTAAATATTTTCCTATACTTATAAATTTACATCTGAATTCAAATATTCCCTACTGCCGGGAACTAAATACATGTCGACACAAAAAATCTGGTGTGACAAGCACAGTACACAACTTTTGATTACCGAAGGTAAGAGAAAGTTGTGTGCTGTGCGACAGTCACACCAGATTTTTCATTTTAAAGTTCTTAGTTTTTTTTTTTTTATTATTATTATAAATAAATTCAGAAGATTTAATAGTGTAGTGTGGTTTAAGAGAAAATCGCGAAAAATCTAAAATCGTACTAGAGTAAAATGAGCAATTTTGAAGAGTATGTAAGTTATATTTCAAAGTTCAACTAAAAATCTCAAAAAGATTATTTCCAAATAGTTTTGCGACTGCCAATATTCTATATATTAATATTACATACACATGGATGGGGAAGAGAAAGTAAAAAGAAATATTAAAATTTTATACTTGTCAAAAAATAATTTAATATAAAACAAAATGTCAAAGTTTATAAGAAATAAGTAAAAGGCAGAAAAGAAAATGTCAACATTTTGAGAGAACTGAAGACAAATTTATTTCAAATAAAAAAAAAAAAAAATCTTCTATCTATTGAAGTAAAAAATAATTAACATGCGTTTTTGAAAGGTTTATTCTATTTATGAAAATTCAAATTCAAAAAATAGATTATTAAATAGGAAGGATTAGATAACAGTTATCGTTTCTAAATTAAATTGAAATCTGTGTCCAAATGGCTTCCGATGTCCGCAAACTAAAATAGACGATTGTGAATAATATTCGCAAGAATAATTAAATTCTAATTTATGGAAATTAAATAATCAGGTGTGATTAAAGCTAACTTAAAACCACCCCTTAAATAAATAAAAAAGGTAATTTACAATGGAATTTATTTCGAATATATAAATTCCCCATTTCCGATTTTCGTTTATTTGAGATAGTTCTGATAGGGATTTATACTAAGCAGAGCTTTTGGTCGTCTACGTTAAAAATATTTTCAAGTTGAGAGACCCGCTCTCTAAAGTGGCTTTCCCGAAGATCAAAGGGTAAACTTGCCTAACGTGGGTAGTGAATAGCCATGCCAAGAATTTCAGAGAAAAAAATCTCCTAAATTTAAATCTCTTTTTACTTTCTCTTACCTATGTATATATGTAATATATATATAGAGAGAAAGTATTGGTTTCATGTCAAAAATTCGATGTCGAGATTTTGATGGATATACACGTTTTGAGGTCCCCTGAATCCAAAAAAGTGGTTTTCGCGACATGGTCTGTCTGTCTGTCTGTCTGTCTGTCTGTCTGTCTTGTGTGTGTGTGTGTGTGTGTGTCTGTGTGTGTTCAATTTTAAGCATGAAGGAATTGAGCTAGGAGGCTGAAATTTTATATTTAAGTTAAACACCCCCCGGGACCGACAAAATAAGCTTTTAATCAAAATCGGCCAAAAAGTACTAGTACTTTACTGATGTACTTTTTCAGTTTTTTTCGATTTTCTCAAAATTCGCTCTAACGATTTTGATTAAAATTCAAAAATCAATTATTTTTTAGATGCTCTTTCAAATGTATATTCTCGTTTTGCCCTCAAAATTGTTTGAAGCACACTTTACTCTTGTGCTTCATAGGAAAGATAGGAGAAATAAATGGTTGCCATGGTAACCGAATTTAAATCTTTTTCTTTTTATTAGATTAAAAATCAATTATTATTTAAACGCCCATTTTTTTTTCGGAGAAAACATATCTCTCTCTCTCACAAAACTATCTTCTCTCTTTCTACGCGTTTTAAATTTTTCTACCTTATCTTCGCATTTGGCCAATGTTAATTTCCTATAGGGATTTGTATGTTAATTTCGATTCCCTTTGGAACTTTTTACGCGTTTAAAATTTTTTTTTCCAATTCTTATGAAATTTTGTATTTATTTACGAATCTATATTGTGTATAAAATGTCCAAATATGAGATTAAAATTTTGAAAAATAACCATAGTTTATTTGAAGCAGTCAACATTTAAAATGCAAGTTTGAAACTAAGGTGCTATCGGAAACTAAATATATCTCGACACAAAAAATCTGGTGTGACCAGCACAGTGCACAACTTTCTCTTACCGAAGGGTAAGAGAAAGTTGTGTGCTGTGCGCCAGTCACACCAGATTTTTTTGAGTTGAAATTTAAAAATTTGAATTAAAAAAAAATCGCTAGCTCAAAAAGAAATTTTAATATTCATTAGAATAAAAGTAAATGCCGCTTTGTGGAAAGAATGTTTTTCACATTTCAATCACTAAGGCTGTTGCAAATATTTTTAAAAAAATGGTGCATATACTAAAAAAAGGCCTAAAACGGACTGAGCTTTTGAAACATTCTATTTTAAATTTACCAATTTATTCTTTGACAGATACGAAAGGCCATATCACCTCCTGAATCCCTTCTATAATGTCATTAATTTATATGAAATAATAATTAAAATTATTTTTGAAGCGGAAAATTCGTTTCAAATGCATGTTAAAAAGTTCCTAATCTACATACTTGAATATTTAGTTGATTGTAATTTAGATAAAATCAATTATGATATTAAATTATTATCAATTAAATTAATTTAATATTATTATTATATCGTTTAAACTCCAGAATAAATACATATAATTTTACCTGTGCTAATAAAATAACAAAGCATATTCCCTGAATCCCCGGGATGTTAATTTTAGAACTCACCAATTGCTGAAAATTAAATAAAACTTTACTTTGAGGGAAAAAAAATAAAAGGAATATGTTAATTTTTTATCATAGCTTTTTCAATTAGGTAAAGACCGCGCTTTCCAATGCCCCCTTTTGCCAAAGGATTTGCTGAAAATTTCATTAAATCAATATAATGCTCTTCTATTTAATGAATGTAAACAAACATAATACGGGATCGAACGTTACATCTAACACAATCATGAAATCCTCTTAAATTTATACCATCCGACTAAAATAATCCTATGGAATAAAAGACTATATTAATAGCAAAGTGATAATAAGATTTGGTTAAAAATAATCTTGCAAATGCTTTTCATGAAATTTTATTTTGATTATATAATTATGAATAAGAAAAGAAATGGCCCGTTAACTGAATTATAAAGTAAAAATCTGGTGTAACTGGTCGCACAGCACACAACTTTCTCTTACCTTGGGTAATCGAAAGTTGTGTTCTGTGCTTGTACACAGATTTTTTGTGTTTTGATATATTTAGTTTCCAACTATATACATGTATTAAAATTCAAGATGTAATAAAATTTATAAACATGGGAAAATATTTATATTTTGTTAGCATGGCAAACATTTCTTCTATCTTTCATATGAAGCACAAGAATAAAGTGTGCTTCAAACAATTTTGAGGGCAAAATGAGAATATCCATTTGAAAGAGCATCTAAAAAGTAATTGATTTTTGAGTTTTAATTAAAATCGTTATAGCGAATTTTGAGAAAATTCAAAAAAACTGAAAAAGTACATCAGTAAAGTAGAATATTAGTACTTCTTGGAATGGGCGTCCGCAGGATTTTTTGCAGGGGGGGGGGGCAAGTCACTTCCAGATAAGTTAAAAAAAACGTACTTTGATATTAATGATGTTATACATCTCTTAGTATTTAAAGCTTTGTGACCGCGGCAAGATTGATGTATACTGAGAAAGGTTTTTTTGTATTTTTTTTTGTTTTTATACATTTTTTTGTATCATTTTAATTTTCCAGGGGGGGGGGGGCAAGTGCCTGGTTGCCCCCTCCCCTGCGGACGCCCATGCTTCTTGGCCAATTTTGTTTAAAAGCTTATTTTCACGCTCCAGGGGGATGTCTAACTTGAATATAAAATTTCAGACTCAAGTCCTTCATGCTTAAAATTGAACACATACAGAGACAGACAGACCATGTCGCGAAAACCACTTTTTTGGATTCAAAACGTGAAGATCCATCAAAATCTCAACATCCAATTTTTGACATGAATCTAATACTTTCTCTCTCTATATATTAACATATATAGAGGTAAGAGAAAGTAAAAAAGACTGGTAAAATAAAGTCAAAATAAATGTCAATCTTAAATCGTATTCGTGATAAAGTCCCTGAGGGATTCAGAGCCCATATGAACAATGATATTATTTATTTAGGTAATAAACATCTATCGACATTTATTTATTTACTCCTACACATTTTAGTTTTACAGTATATCAATTTGTGTGGGAACTGAACCCTTCCAAGAAATAAAAACACAAATATTTATATACAATTATATAAGTGGGTATGTCTCTCACAGACATGAAACATTGTTTATATTTTAACCTTAGAATATACCTAATTTAAATTCAGTATTCAATTTACGGAAAATTTTGTTAACTTATTTTATTTTAGTCTCACGGGACCTCAAAACTACTAGTGAAAACTCAATTTGAAAAGTTTGGACAATCAAAATATTTTTTTTTTTTTTTTTTTGGAAGAATAATATTAATATGTAATATTCCTCCCTCACCATGAGAGAGAGGTTAAAGGTAGTGGCAACTGTCAATTATGAGAACCATTAAAGTCAAGGGGTCTGTGTTCATATCCAAGACAGTCCGATGTATATTTATTTAAATCAAAAAAAGTTATCAGCACGTTAAAACTATAAGACTATTAAAAATTTTAACTAATATTAAATTATTATATTGGGTGACAAAATTGAGAAAAAACTCGTAAATTTCAATTTTTCTAAATTTTTAGTAGCGTGAGATATCTTTAAGTCACCTCGGATTGGAAGAAACGTGATATTTCCATATATTTCAATCATTCGCATATTTTTAAAGGGTGATAATACGGGCCACTTTAGAATGCATTTTCTATTGACATTTAATTTTCCCTGTTGTGCAAAGACTGGACCTGATTCAGTCAATCTGAGTGCACATTCGTGTTCAGAGTAGGTACCCAAGTGTCGAATCCACTTGAATAGACACCAAGTTGAAATTTGTTTCCCAGTTTCATAATTGTTTATAATCAAAACGTACACATTTACATATTTTTCTTTTATAATTAAGCATATAAAACAGTTATGAGAATGAAATAAAATCTATTTTTTATGGGATGCAGATTTATCCCGATGGCACTAAAGGGAGGCTATGGATCAAAGTTCAAAAATAAAATTATTCCGTCAATATAAAGGCCAAAGGGACAAAATGATGAAGAGAGAGTCGATCGAGAATAGGAAAAAGCTTATTACGAGATAAAAAAAATAATTTCCAAAAAAAAAAAATATTATTTTTATAGTAACTGAATAGTTTTAGAATAAACGCCTTGAATCGGACTTTACGATTCAAAATATATTTAGCTTTTTTTTTTTGTGGATATATTTTTTACTAGTGGATAAAAGTGGGGACTGGTTAACAAACGTCCGGATTTCGTCCAAATTTGGAATATGTGTCTGGATCTGAGGAATGTCCAGATTTTACTAATATGAACTGAAAACGTGGTCAAATTGGGGAATTTTCCTCCGCAGTTTAGGTTTATTATTTATTTTTTAATTTAATTTAAAAAGTTTATAAATCAAGCTAAGTTTGATTATATTTTTCAGGGATAGCTAAAAACGCAGATTACAGTGCCTAATTTTCAAAAAAATCTTTCCATACCCCCGGACCCCCCGGAAGTCGTCTGTCCGGATCTGCTCTCAATAAATTATGATAACTCTACTTATAAATAATCATCATATTATAATATAAAGCGCTAGAGGCTGGCTTCCTGTCCCTGTGTGTATGTGTCTGTCAGGGCGTTGATTGGTCAGAAAAAAAGGAAGTGGAGTTAGAGAGGTAAATTTATTTCTCCTGGCTGCCACCATAGAACGATGAAAGAGTCCTTTTAGCGATGGCAGTCTCCTTAAAGGTATAATTAAGCGACTGATATTGAAATGCTTCCCGCTTGAGAAGTTATATACCCACAACAAAATATTAGGCCTAAATAATTTATATATTTTTCCCTTATTTTATCTGATTTCATGCGTGAAATATTCTATAAACAACAATTTGCATAAATACTTTCCATGATTATTAATAAATTCATAGTGTATCTTGTTTCAAATCCTACATATATTAAGGGAAATAATTAATGATACTTGTTAGTGACTGGAGGGAGAGTGAGTTTTTTAAACTACATTTTCAAGGGGGAGGGGGTTATATAAGGAAGTTTTATAAAAGGTAACTTGAAAAAAAAAATTAAAAAGAGTGATTCAAACTTGTCTTTCCGCTTTTGAATAATATGATAGATGCTCGATTGTAGTCTTTAAATTTGTGTCCTAATTTATAATTTATCAATAAGGTTTTTTTTTAATGAATTAGAAATTTTCTTAATAAATTTTTTTTTTATGAATAATTAAAAAATTATGAAAATTTCTATTATGAAAATTATGAATTTTTTTAAAACTAGAAATGCAAAAAATTATTATTAAATAATTTAGGAAATAAAAATAACAGACAAAATAATGACTAACATGACAAGCTTTCCGATTGGCTAGACCAGACCTGATCTTAAGGCCATCTCATAGGGTAACAATAATAGTCGAACAACTTTAGTTCCTATTGTCATTAATGAAACTACAGTATTTAGCAAGTAGAGAGGTGAAATAGGGAGCGGTGGTGTGATAATCCGCAAACCAATCAAAACGCACCGTGGGCGAAGTAGCTACCAGAGTTAACAGATTTGCTTGCCAATACTTTCAGTAAAATACAAGACTGAAGTATTTCGCTCTGTTTCTCTTTTGAGAGCACTTAATTGAATCATATAAAATAAAGTACGATATATATGACATTACATTGCATATTCTCATGCAAATTAATCAATAACTCAAATATCTAATAAATCATACAAAAGAAAATTCTCTATTGAATGTTTGATTCAATCATATTGCCCTATATGATATGTTAGATTATCATAGTGGTTGGTCCTCGTCAGAAAAAAAAAATATAATTGTAATGCGCATTTTTTATCTAATATTTGTCTTTTCAATGTTTTATGAAACTGGAGAACATACGATAGATGAGGATCTTATATTGATTTCATAAATACTTATTAAAGAATAATATTTCAGAAGATATTAATTATTTCTTCCTTTCTAGAGCCTTTTTTCGAAGACGATGCGCGTCTTTAGCTCCTTTAATATAACAAAAAGATTTTAAATTATATTTTGCCTCCTTGCATACGTTAAAGCCTAATCTTGTTTATAAATATATATGTATATTACAACCGCACACATTTACAAATTCACGAGCTCTATATTCAGTGAGATTCATCCCTAGAATTATTCTGCGTCTCTTTCCAGCTAATAGAACTCGTTAATTGGTGGATATGTGGCTCATCCCTTAGTGGTACATTAACATTTCAAATATAAGGTAGCATAATACAATTTAAATCTTTAGTCCTGGGGAAAACTGGAGGCACAGAAACGTACATATATAAATTTAGACTAGAATTCCGGAATTTCATTGTTTTTCCCTATATTTTTCTTAAAATTTAATATATGTAAGCAACACTATATCATTAATTATAGAATAATAATTTTGTGATATAATGATTTTGTAACCCATGATGTCTGCGACTATTTGACGGATTTTCATAGGATTATTTTTTCTTTTAATACATTAAGTTCCGGGGAGACCACCGAGCTAAAGGTCTTTTTTTTTTTTAATAAAATTGGAAAAAACTGAAAAAGAACATCAATAAAATACTAGTACTCGAGGTTTTCCAAAGACAAGATCAAACGTTTGTTATGTATACCGGAAATAAGAATATTTAAAATTTGAAAGAAATCTTTAAAGGGAATTTCAAAAAATTGGAAAAAACTAAAAATGTACATCAGCAAAGTATTAGTACTTGATATTCCTCAAAGACGAAAACTAGCGCAATTTATTCTGTATACCACAAATAATGATTATTTAAAATTTGAAAGAAATCGTTAGAGCCGTTTTCGAACTGATGTGCTTACATATTATCAGTGGCGTATTCAGGGGGGGCCCAGGGGCCGAGCCCCCCAAAGCCTTCTCCAAAACAAAAAAATACCTATTGTTTTCTCTAATGATATTTTTTTTTTTAAATAAATATTTTATTAACTCTCATAAATTCTAAAATCTAACAAAAAACTTATAAATAATTGAAAAAATCTCTAATATTTACGAATTTTGTATTAAAATTATTTTTTATTTCAAGAAAAAAAAATTTTTTTTATTTGTTTTTTATTTATAATTATTATATTATCTAAAAAAATTTCTCCACTTTAAGTTTCTTGGTGAAGGGGGGGGTTCATAAAACTTTTGGGCCCCCCCCCCCAAGCAGAAATCCTGGCTACGCTACTGCATATTATATATTATATATTTTTTAATGGAAACTTTCATGGTTCCAACCTAAAAAATTTCCAATAAAGATTTTCATTTTCTTTTATAAAAATAATGAAATAATCTCAAGTAGAAAACGAATGGGTGGGACTTAATATTGTCCCTCACTGTACATTGCTCGGTTAATAGTATAAGATAAGATTTTCGGCAATGATTTTTCAATAAGGGAACAAAAAAAGAATTACCATAATTTGCAGAAATTTGTGTTTAGTTACTGAAAGGAAGGCAACCAAACTAACTTTCACTATTTCTCTTTAGGGATGTTGATCAGATAAAATGAAGATTCCATATTTTTTTGCTGTATTATATATCTAGGACTCTGATTTGGAATAGTCAGAAAAATGATTTGTGAGATCATTTGGGTTGGCTAACCAGCAACCAATCAAGAACGAATTTATCAACCCTATATTGTAATATACCTATATGGTATATTAATATTTATTTAAATATGTGTATTTAATAAGGTGTAATATATTAATTTCTTGCCTTAATGACAATTAATGTGAATGGATAACAATCAACGAATATATTCATAAATAATTTCGTTGTCTAAATGAACATGGAAGACTTTTTAAACAAATATCAATCTAGCCTATTCAGTGATCGGAGAAGAGGGATTAGACTAATCCAAGAACTAATCCAAGACCGATTGTGATAGATTATTAATTACAATTCAATTTTCAAGGGATAATCGTACATGGAAATCGATATCCAGGATAAAGAACCATTAATGACAAGATTTTTCCATTAATGACAAATTTCCAATTTCCATTTGTAAATCAATGTTTTTTCGGAAGTGAAGCGCAGGGAAGAGTAGTCTAATTTGACTTATATTAAAAAAAAAAAAGGAAAGGGGAGGATCTATAGATCCAGGGCCGTAGTCACGCCGAAAAGGAGAGGGGGGTCTCAACCTCCTCGAAATTCTGAATAATTATAAAGAGAAATACATTTAAATATCAATAGATAGAAACCCGAATTTTGGAGTTTAGGCTTTCACAGTTGTTATCATTAGTAAAAGCCATAGAATGAGTGGCCGAAACGTTGTAAATTTTACATATAAACCACAGTTAAACCGAAAATCAAATTCATATAGATAGATAGAAACCAGGATTTAAAATTTTTAAAACTTTAAAAGTCCTCGAGACCTGGTGTAGGGGTTAGTGTACTGGCCCTCTGTACCAAGTGTCGCGGGTTCGCATCCCGTCTCATGCAAATATTTCAATTTAATTGGCTACCAATAAATTGAAATAAATAGAGACGGGATCTAAAAGGCCTCCGTTGCCCAAAAAGACCTTAAATAAATAAAAAAAAAAAAAAAAATTATTTTCTTAAAAATTTATTCATTTGGGAAAATATTTTCTGGCATCAATTTATTGTATATAAAAAGTAGGGTCCGACCGAAACAAGATTTTTAGCCAAAACCGAAACCGAATATTCGGCCTCGATCTTAGTTTCGGCCGAAACCGAAACTTGTATTACTTTCTCTTACCTCTATATATATGTTAATATATATAGAGAGAGAAAGTATTGGTTTCATGTCAAAAATTCGATGTCGAGATTTTGACGGATATACACGTTTTGAGGTCCCCTGAATCTAAAAAAGTGGTTTTCGCGACATGGTCTGTCTGTCTGTCTGTGAACAAAATATCTCAAGAACGAAAAGAGCTAGGAGGTTGAAATTGTATATTTAAGTTAGGCACCCCCATGGGACGTGACACGAAGCTTTTGAACAAAATCGGCCAAAGAGTACTAGTGCTTTACTGATGCACTTTTTCAGTTTTTTTCGATTTTCTCTAAATTTGCTCCAACGATTTTTTTTTAAATTCAAAAATCAATTATTTTTTAGATTTGCTATAAAATGTATATTCTCATTTTGTGATTGAAATCTTCTGAAGACCACTTTACTCTTGTTCTCCATAGAAAAGATAGAAGAAATGGTTGCCTTGGTAACAAAATATAAATATTTTCCCATTCTTATAAATTGTACATCTTGAAAATCGAATGTACCCTACTGTCGGAAACTAAATACATGTCGACACAAAAAATCTGGTGTGACAAGCACAGTACACAACTTTCGATTACCGAAGGTAAGAGAAAGTTGTGTGCTGTGCGCCAGTCACACCAGATTTTTTCCTATAAAAAATTCATATCATTTTACCTTTTTTTTTTTTTTTTTTTCTTTTGAAATTTTTCCGCCCTGCGGAAAATTTTTTACCCCTCCCGTGAAAATCATTTTACTTTTTTTGTTAGGGACACTAAATTTTTTTTACTCCCTCAAGTGCAAATCATTTGACTTTTTTTTTTTGCATGCGAGTCTCATCCCATCTTTTCAGACTCAGGTTTCGGCTAATTTTTGGCCGAAACCGAAACTACGGCCGAAACCAGGATTTTTGGCCGAAACTGGCCCAAACCGTAACCGAAACCGAATATTCGGTCGGTTCCTAATAAAAAGTCAACCTCGAAGAAGGGAAAGATTTTTTTATTTATTTTTAAATCGTTCTTATTTAAACCTATCATTTTTATTTTAGTTATGGTGACTTGCTTGTTATTTTAAAAAATTCTCTTACTGAAGGGAAAGAGGGGATTAGTCCTTTAATCTGTCCGTGCGTATTTATATATCGTATTCACCGGAGAGGAAAAAAATATTAAAATTAAAAAATGAAAAAAAAAAAAAAAAATCCTTTATAAAATTACACAATACACACCTGGAAACATATCGAATTTAAATTTAAGCGGATTGTACTGGTTTTCTTGGTTATACTTGTCCCAAAATATTTCTATATAAAATATTATTTAAATGTAAAAAGCTCTCTCTCTCGGTCGTTCGTTCGCTCTGAATAGGAACGATGTTAAAATCTCTCATTACGAGTTATCACAAACAATAATAAAAAGAGTCACAAAAGAAAGCACTCAATAAATAAAACTTTTTTCATATATAGATAGATTCGTTTAAGAGTTAAAAATTTAATATTTTTTTTTTAATAATAATTTTTTAAATTAAAAAAAAAAAAAGGAAAAAATATTCATTTTGAAATACTGTTTTCATTAATATTTTTTAACAAAAATTGTAACCCTTTTTGATAAAATGTCAAAAAAGTTTTGATAAATAGAGGGAAAAATTAAACAGAAAGAGGATACAAAGGACTTAATATTACAAGGGAAATAACTTTTTCTTTTTGACATTAATGAAGAAAAAGAAATATACTCGAAAAATATATTTTTATAAAAAGAAAAATAATATTCATATGAAATCTTCCGCGCTAAGCAATTTCTCTGACATTTATTTATATGTTTAGCAGAAAAATTTTATTTAAAAAATAAATAGAAATCATTTTCGTCCCATTTACTTTAAAAAATTATAATAAAAAAACATTGCCAGACTCTGACGTAATCTACATCCCACGCACCTCCATTGATCTGAGTGGAAATAAGAAATGAATTAGCTTACTAATTAGGAATGAATATTTAGGAAAAGCAGAAGTTAGCAAAACCTATCAAATAAAATATGCTTTGTTTCACATAATCAAAAAAATGATTATGTGTCATTTAGATTGACTACCTTTTAGCAATAAAACCGGTTGGCGGTATATAAATTAAAATTAAATACACAACATGCCTGCTTTTTGGTTAAACAAAGAAAAATAGAAAAAATTATCCTTTTTTTCAGAATAATTCAAAAGTTTAATTTCCACAGATTCAGGGCCGGATCTAGGGGGGGGGGGTGTGCGGGTGTGCGGGGGGGTGCGTGTGCCCCGGGCGGCAGATATCAGGGGGCGGAAATTAAACAAAGATTTACTTAAAAAAAGCTAAAATGATATGAATTTTGTATAAAAAATTTTAAGGAGGGGGGCGGCAAATTAAATTTTGCCCCCTAAAAAATCTCCTAGTTCCGGCCCTGCACAGATTGAACACCGAAATAGTGGCTTTAAAGAAATTTGTAAATTCAATAACTCTGGCCTGCAAAATAAATTTTTTTTCAGCTGAGTGAAATATTTTTTATGAATTATATGTTTTTTAGTGTGCTGAATCCAAAACTGATCACCATTTCCCTCCATCACGTACAGTTTTTTTTTTACAAAACATGGTTTTACAAAACATTTCCAGAAAAAAAAAAAAAAAGGAAAAACAGCGATATCATTCAACAAGAAAAGATTCATTTTTATAGTAAGAAAGAATTCAGTAAAATCAAAATTTAAAAATGGCTCTAAAAATCAAGTTTTAATTTAAGACTATTATGTGAAAATTTAATAAATCCTTGTAGGCCAACAAAATAACCCTAGCAACAAACTTGAAATATTGTATAAAAAATAAACGATGATGAAAGCCTACCTCTGCTGTAGTTTGAGCACGCTGATCGTTTAGGTCTGAATCAACTTCGCGAGCTCGAACTTTAGCTCGGAGTACTCCTCCTTCAAGTGATTCCCGGTCCAGAGGTCGCGCCGTTCTTAATTCTCCTGTTTTAGAATCCAGTACTAAAGATTCATCGGGATTTGTGAGAAGTTCATAACGTACATCTCGCGGTTCTCCTCTATCACGATCTTTTGCTTCTATAGTTAACACTAGAGTTCCAATTGATGCATTTTCTGCAACAAGTCCTGTCATCGAACCCACAAATTCAGGCGGAGAATCTTGAACGTCTATCAATTTCACTTCGACACCTGCTCGTGAAACATGAACGCCATCACTAGCTTTAAGAGTTAATTGATAAAATTGACTGTGTGCATAATTTAGTTTCATTCGAGTTTGTAGAGCACCTAACCAGAATCTTGAAGTGGTATTTTGAGTAACAAGTTCAAATTTTTCACAAGCATCAGGAAATTCTTCTCTTGGTTCACAAATAACAGTTAAATCAGGACCACCAAAATCTGCATCTTGAACTTTTATATTATTTAAAATAATTGTCCCATTTTGAGCATCTTCTCGGACACTTGCTTCATAAGGCTCACCAGTAAATATTGGCGCATTATCATTAACATCAAGAACAATCACAGAAACTGGTAATCGGACTTTATTATTTTCTTGTTGTTCGACTTGATCTTCTAATGTTACCGTAATTCGAAGAGTTTCGTTTGTTTCATAATCAAGAGGTTTAGCTACTGTTATATTTCCGGATATTGGGTCTACAGCTAAAAGATCGGTCCCTTCAAGACCATATCGGACAGGTCCTTCTTCAGGATCAGTTCCATGGAGAGTATAAATTACGGATCCTACAGGTGAATCTTCCGACACCGTAATGACATCTATATCTTTGGAAAAAATAGGTGGTTGGTTGCCTTTCGCCAGTCCTGAAAAAAATCAAAATTAACTAAATTAAAAAAAAAAGGTTTATAGGAAAAATATATTTATTCTATTTTCTATTTTATCAAATAATCAATGTTTTTGAATTTAAATTTACGAAACCTCGGGAGAAAAAGAGAGAATAAATAATAAATATTTTTCAAATAAAAGAATAATTTAATTTATTAAGACTTTTTTAGAACGATATTTTTTTAAGCTCCGAGAGGATTTTTTTATTAATAAGTTTGAATAGTAAGAGGACTTATAAAAGAAAGTCTACAATAAATTAAGAAGTAAAATAATAGTGTGTAGTGAATCAAAATAAATCTTTAAAGAAATTTCAAGTATATATATTGTAAAAAAAAGATGAAAGAAAATAAATATGTTGGCTATTATTCGTTTTAATGGTTTTTATGGAAGAAGAGAAGATAAATCGACTATCCTTCCAACCTAAGTAGTTTAGACAAATGGTTGTTTTTTTCTCCGTCTCTATCTGCATATGGAATAATCTAAAAGGGTAAATAAATGGATGGCTCATTATTCAATCTAATAATGATAATATTTTCTATTTTAATGATGAATTATAAATATATATCCTCAAACATTAATTAGTGCCAGAACTGACATCTTGGGGTTATTCCTGGGAGAATACTGTGATTGGGTTACATGATAAAGTGCGGTGTTGTCAAAATGAGAAAAAAGAATTGTTTTAGCACAATAAATTCAATAAATTATTTTTTTTTACCAAAATAGAGCGGAATTGTTTTATTTCAATTTACTGAGATGGGTTCACGTTTCTGTCCTCAGAAGTTATCATTGATAGAGTTGGTTAATTTTTTGGCATAGGCTGGATTTAAGTTGTTATCAACTCAGGATTATAATCTAATCCTTTTTTCCTAATATACTCTAAATAAACCAAAGGTCTTTGACGAGAAAGAAAGGATATGGAAACCTTAACTGGAGAGCATATTTGCCATGAAGAAGAATGTTAGCCATGGGTTTAATGAATGCATGAAAATAGATTAAATATACGAAAATATTTAAGTCGAAAATTTCAACGATTTATTTTCATTTATTAAATGTCACTTTTTTGTTGATTGTCAAAATGATAGACTTATTCGAATATGTCGCTTCAAAATCCATTTCAACTTGACTTGTTTTTCATTAATAAACTTTTGGAAAAAAAAAAAAAAAAACAGAGGGCATTATTTTCCTAATAAAAAGTGGTTATCGGACAATGGAGAAATTTACATTTATTTATTATTATGCAATCCATTTATTTAGAACTGGGATGAAAACAGCTGTCAACAATAGATAAAAAAAAAAAAAACAAAGCTGTAATGAAGCTTGAAATCGAGAATTAAACTTGCAAAGATATTAACATATTTAATATGTTTACAAAGTTAACGTTTTGACCTATATTCTGAGCCATCTTCAGAGCCGCATGGGAAGAAATATGAATGATAATAACTCTTTCGTTGATCTAAGACGGTTATAGCCAGCTCTGAGAATGGTCGAGACTGAAGACCGAAAAGTTAGTCTGGTAGATATATTAATTCCAATAAAAATATCAAGGAAAAGTTGCAGGAGCAGAGACTGGCAGCCAAATTTTTTTCTTTAAATATTTTATTGGGCCGACGTTTCCGTCTCTTCAGGGCCCAATAAGTGTCAAGGAAATATATATAATTTGCATTAGGCAGCTATGTGTAATGATGCTCATCAGGTGAGATCCTTAAAGAAAAAAATTTGGCTGCCAGTCTCTGCTCCTGCAACCTTTCCTTGATACAACTCAACAGCCACAACAACAATACTCCAATAAAAATGGTTGAAGAGTCTTCTTCTATTTTAATGATTTCTCCACATCAAATGCAATGATAATTCCTGAGGACGGAAACATGAACCCATCTCAGTAAAATGAAATAAAACAATTGCGCTCTATTAATAGAGAGATAAATTTGATGGACTCCTCTCTCATGTTTGTGAGTGGAGTCCATCAAATGCTGGCTTTTATTCTCCAGTCCTTTCCTTATACATGTACATGTCTTTCCAGCGACAATCTTCCAAATGTAGTCAAATAATTTCTTCAGACCCGATCCTTATACAATAAGATAAAATAATTTTATTAGCCAGAATTTTTATCAACTACTGTAGCCTACTTAATAATTTAAATGATTTCCACTTTAGAAAGTCACTTTAATTGGAAAAGCAAACAATTATATTTAAATCTTAATTTCATTAATTAGTTATGGTTTAAATAAAAGAACGACTATCTCATAATGTGGTTTTAAAGATTTTAACAACAGCATAGAAATGCAAAACATTTCTTTGAAACAAGTTTTCGCTAACTTTGAAATTGTTTCAAGATTATATGAATATCTACTTTAATCTCCGAGATATATAATAACCCACCTTTAACAAAAAGGAAATTCGAGAACATTTCCGACCTCTGACATAGAATGATTTAGTTAGAAAGAACCAATGATTTCATCTCAGTATTCATTTCAGATGGAAGAAAAAAAGATCAAAAAAAGCTTTTTTTTGAATAAAGAGTCAAGGAATATACAAAATATAGAAGTAATTTAACAAGTCATCTCTTACGAAATTAGTTCTTAATTCAACAATTCTTTTCTAAAGGGCTCTTCATTGTTAATTAAATTTTTTTTTTCTAAAGGCAATTAGCATCGTAGAGAAGCATTAAATGATGCAGAGGCTATGTTTGTTCTTAAACAAGTGAGTTTAAATTTTTTTTTTTTACTTTGGGGTTGATCTTTTTATTCGCCCTTAAAATGTTTTAAAAGTTAAATTGTCGGAGAAATGGAATTGGAGAGTTTCTCAATTTCCCGAAATAGTTTATGTTAGATACAATGACAAACACAGGGAGAACAAGTTAATCTCAAGTTTATAATTTAAACTGGTTTGTTTAATTTAAATTGAAATACTAACTCATGAAAGGTTAACTGGTCTTTGAATACGTTAGGTTACAAATACGAGTATATATATAATATTACTATGACTCTTTTAGGTGTAATTAAACAACGACTTAAATTCACATTATTTACCATAATTAATATAGACTATTATTTTCATGTTTATTTTATTTGGTGAAGTCTATTCCTTTAACAAATATGAATTAGAGAGAGGAAAGCCGGAATAATAATAATCGCCATTTCTTTTTATTATATAGTTTTCAAATAAAAAAAAAAATTCGCACTGGCCGGTTGGGGGATAAGAAATCGATCAGAACCTAAGAGGGGTGAACCAATTCCAAAAATAAGAAAAGGGAAGACCATATTATTCTTTAGAAAATTTTCGAGAGAGCAAGCTTTTAAATTCAACGTTATGCCAGGATCTTTTTTAAAATTACTTTTTTCAAATAATAAAAAAAAATTATAATTATAAAATTAAGTTTTTTTTTTTATCTTAGGCCGTTTCATATTAACTTTATGAAATATTTATATTCGTCATTACCTCTCAAAATTAAATATGGTGGGGTTGTAATGAAGTTTCGGGTCGCTTCAAAGGTGCCATGATAACAAAATATTATTTATATAGTAATCCTCTATGATTCAAAAGTATGTAATGATTAGTCGCTTTTGACTCAATGTTTCTAGGCTACCTGTAATGTCGGCGATAAGATTTAATTTCATTGTTGGCTGCTTGGAACCCCATCATCTTATTCAAAAATAATTTATCTAAATGCGAATTCTCAAATTTAAGAGTGGAAAGTGTTCAAAAAGAAAGGAATGCAAAAAGACAAGAAAGAGTTCAGAGAATTAAATATCCTGGACTTTGGAATAAAAAATTTTCATTAAAAATTATAGAAAAAATATCAAGATTAAATTGTTGATTGAATTTTAGTCTAAAAGTTTATTTACACTAAAATTCGATTCAGAATACAATCTCGTTATTTTATTTATTTATTTATTTTTTTTTTCATAATTTTAAATGAACCCTGACACCACCCAAGCAGCATTTTCCGTAAGAATTACTAGCATAAAGTTTTTTTACTTTTGGAGAGGAAAAATGTAGTTAATTAAACTTATTTATGGAACTTTTTAGTAATAATTTCCTTTAAAGTAAATAGCACAGGAAAAATAACGTTATTTTTACTACCAAATTAAACTTCAAAGTTGTCTACCTAATGGTAATATTCATAGGGTAATATTTGGTGAAATTTACTCAAAGAATTTACTTATAAGTTTTTTTACTCAAGAGTAAAAATGTTAGTAGCGCTACCGTGGCAAATATTACTTTAAAATAAAAATTACTTTGAAGTAATAAAATCAAGTAGCAGCCACCACTTTGTTACGGTAAAAGTGATAAAATTTCGACGTAATTTCTGAAGTTATTTTCCCATAAAAAAAACCCTTTAATATAACCTATAAGTAAGTCTAACCTAAAATAACTTATAAAAATAACTAAAAGGTAATATTTGTCACTGTAGAGTAAAAATGTCTCATCAGTATTATTTTTAAGGAATTCTTACTATAAAAATAGTCAAAATGACTTAAAAGTGAAAAATAATACTTTAAAGTAATATTAAAATAAAGATGTCGTATTGTATAATGGTTAAATAATAATAACCTGCCAATTAATGAAATAAACAATAATTTATGATAAATAAAGACCATTACTTACAAACTTATGTAAATTTGTACCTACCAAAATAATTAAACATGATTATTAGCCTTTTTTTGAAAATGTTGGTTTTATTTATTTTGACATTTATAAAAAAATATTCGTAAAACTATATATTTTTTAGGGCGCACAATTTTATTCGAAGTATAATCATTATATTTATCAAAAAATTTCGAGCGTTTGTATTTTCTTCCAATCCATGTGCTCTTTCGCCTGTGAATAAAATTTAACATTTTTCGGCCATCTTCTTTTACCATTAAAATAGACATATTTCTTGATAAACTTTGCATGATGCCATTTTTTAAAATAATTTCCGAATATAAACGAATGGAAAGCCGAGGTTCAACTATCGAATAATTGGGAAAAATTACCAAACCTTCACGTAACCATTATGTACCTATTACGAATCTGTAACGTGATTATTACCGTTCCAGCTAAAGTTTTTGTGTAGTAAAAAAGACCACAATCCTATTCCCCACTTTGGGAATTATCCGGTAATCATACCGATATAAATACGTTGCGCTCTCTGGTAAAAATTACTTTGAAGTTAACTTCAAGGTAACAGTGTAGTCATTTAAACTTTAAATGCTGCTTGGGCACTGTTCCCTAACTGCTTTCCCTCCCTCCTAATAAGATGTTCGGATACGCCAAGATTCTTTAGTAGAGTAATAAAGATTTCGATAAAGAGTTGGTGACTTACTAAATTGAGCTATATCCTACAATTCAGCTTTTTAACCTCCAGTTTAGATTGTTAAAAAAATCAAAGTTCACTTTGAAATTCGCCATTCATCCTCAAAACAATAAAATAAAAGGCAGGTCATTAAGTTTGGCAGTTAGTAAGAAAAATAGAGAAGTAATTAATCATATAAAATATTTAAAATTGGAAAATTGGGAAATATAACGTTGTTCCTATAAATTGCTATGGTTAAACGTGTATCTATTTAGTTTAAAATGAGTCTCGAATACGAAAGCAGGGGTAAATATAAGGAAGGCCAGATAGCTTGTTCAAATGAAATGAAATGTAATTAAATAATATTAAAAAAAAAGTAAAAAAAAAAAGGAATAAACTGTATAACTTGAATTTTAAGGTAAATATTTAAAAATCATCTTAGTGGTCGAGGCGTTTTAAATAGACAAATAAATTATGTTCCATTAAAAACCAAATTAAACATGTGTTTTATGTTTTAAAATAATAAAGAATCTTTTAAAGACAACGAAAACAGTGAGAGGTACTGAATTTATATAACTTAAGGTAATAAAACCCATTAATTTGGTTTAGGGCATTAAGATTTTTTTATATTATTTGATTTTTGGTCTAAGCCATTTAGTCAGTTTCAAAACATACAAAATGAAATACATGCAATATTAATAAATAATACATAATACATTTCACTCATACATATAAAATAGCTCACACCTTTAAACCAGTTGATATTTAAAAATTCACTAAAAAGTTTATCAATCTTCTCCCACTTTCTAATAATGTTAGTAGACATTTAAAATGTATAGGTATCACACTACAAGGCATTAAGATCATCAATGAACAATTGATTTTATAATTGAAATTCGTTTATAATATAGGTCCAGTGGCCAATGGACAGATATGAAAATCCTAGCAAGAAAGCATATTTCAAAATGTCTTAATGATTTAGAATTAATATAAAATGAATTTAGATAGATAATAATAATAAATTTATGATGTATTTACCTTAATATTAGAGAATAGGTGAATGATAAAATTTTTACAATCACTGGCAAAAATTAAACTTGTTAGAAATAATCACGATAAAATTTTTTGACAACTAACAATAGAATGCACACGACACTAAAGTGTCTCAGGCGCATGCGCGTTCTATACGACTGACTGCCTTCGTTTTATTCCTCTCGACAGAAGCGCTCCACGCGACAGGTGATCAAACTAAAGCTACAATTAATTCCCAATCACCGTGCATTTTGAATTTATAAACAAAATCAAATAGGCATCTATTAGAAAATTTTCTCGCTCTTAAAAAAGGGCTTTTCTACAGACATGTTAATATTAGGAGAGGCATGAATGTTATCTTAGATCGCACGTTTTAATACATTCCTAATTAATTGGTAAAGTTCCCAAATTCAAAGTTTTCGAAGGGATGATGAATATTCTAATATCAGAATTCGTATATTAGATGGAATATCAAAATGCTTTTTGATTGTATTTTCGCTTGGTGAGGGATGTGATGAGTTGTGATGGTTTTCCAAGCACAAGGCGACATTAAATCGATGGTGAGAGGTCGAAATGTTTCATTCTAAATTCTTCTCGCATTGTTGTCGGATTTCCAAGTGTAAAGATAGGATCTTAGACTTAGGAAAAGAGATGGGTATCACTTCACAGTTTATACCAAGTAACAAAGAGCAGGATTGAAGGAGAAATCTCATTCAAAGATTAGGGTTTGTATAGAGAAAGAAAAAGAAACAACATTCACATTTACTAGGGTAAACTATAATAAAATAAAAAAAACAATTGTACTGTTTAAAAGAAAATAAAAATTCAATTCAAGATTTAAATGAGAAATGATTTAAATGATTAATTTAATGGTAGAAATAAATCTGAATTTTATCTGCGTTTTAAATGAGGCGTAATTTGCTGACTATTGAAATATTTCGACTTTATTTAGGCAAGGATAAAGAGAGAAGAGAAAGCTTATTTATATGCCACCATTTAATTTTAATTACTATTAATTCTATAAGAAGAATAAAGGAGAACACAAATTTCAAATGTTTTATACTACAGGATAAGAACGCGCAACTACAAATCTGGTGTGACTGGTCGCAAAGCACACCACATTCTCTTATCTTCAGTAAGAGAAAGTTGTGTTTTGTGCTTGTCACGTCAGATTTTTTTGGCCGATTTTGTTCAAAAGCTTCGTGTCACGTTCCAGAGAGTACCTAACTTAAATATAAAATTTTTCAACCTCCTAGCTCTTTTCGTTATTGAAGTATTTAGTTCACAGACAGATACAGACAGACAGACAGACAGAAAGAAAGACAGACCATGTTGTGAAAACCACTTTTCTGGACTCAGGACCTCAAAACTTGTATATCCATCAAAATCTCGACATCGAATTTTTGACATGAATCCAATACTTTCTCACTATATATAGCTAAGAAAATTAAGGTAAAAAAATAAACATTTATAAAAAAAAATAGTAGGCTAATAGTAGAAAGCGGCTTAATATTTAATTCCAAGGGCTATGCAAAAAACAATACATAATCAATGATCTTTATTTTCGGCGAAACTAAACAGAACAAAACCGATTATTTTTAAATGATTTGAGCAAAAATTGATTGTGGCCCTGCAGTTTACAATTCAAATAAGAATTATTAAAATGATTTCTAATTGAAATTCCTGAGTCAAAATTAAAGAAACAAAATTTAATATAGGTTCTTGATTAAGGATTTTGAAGCATAATAAACTTTTATTTTCTCCGTCTTTATTTAAGTCAGATTTTACATGATTAATTTTACCTTCTTTCTTTCTATTTTTACGAGTGTGAATTATAAATTGCAAAACAAAAAGTTAAAAAATTCTTCCGAAAGTAATTAATAATTAGCGAAGTAACAAAAAAATAAAAGTTGATGAGAAAATAAAAGAATAAAAATAGAATTATCATTGAAATAAACAATTTCTCAACTTGGCAGAAGGTAGAGATAAGAATTTTATATTTAAAAATAAAAAAAAGGAGATTAATTGGTACAAACAACTCAACTGCGTTTTGAATTAATTTCATTTTTTTTAATACTTTCTCTTACCTATATATGTAACCAGTGGTGTAGTGGCAAAATTTTCAGTTTGGGAACGCTAAATACATGACTTACCAATGGAAGGGGGGGGGGTGCTTCCGGGGGCCATCCCCGGAAAATTTTAGAAAAATTAATAGTGATTTTATTTGTTATTATTATTATTTTATTTAATGAGTGAAACCAGTGAGGGAACGCCGTTCCCACGCGGGAACCACTCCACTACACCCCTGTATGTAATATATAGTGAGAAAGTATTACGATCAAATAAAAAATTCGATGCTGTCGAGATTTTTTTTTGTTTTAATGTATTTTTTTTTGGCATCTAAGGCCAAATTAAACCCATCACTATTGGTAGCTAAATCAATTAAAATAAATTTAATAAGATGTAAAAGAGAGCAGACAGGAGGTTTACTCGATTTTGTTGCAGATGGAAGTGCAGAGCAAGAAATAATTTAGGAGAAATTATGTTGAGGATTTTTAATGACAAGACGACTGTAATTGCAATTTATCAGTTCGATCAAAAATAATAATAAGATGTCATGTGGAGGACAGCAGGCAGGAAGGAAGCCTTTATTGAGTAAAACAGACCCCTTAAACAAAACGTTTCGGCAAATTTTATTACGACATCTTCAGTTGTCTCGGCTGTATAAATAATATTTACATTGAATTTAGTTAATCATCTAAAAAAAATATTCATTATTTTAATTTGACGTTTTGATTAACTAAATTCAATGTAAATATTTTTTATCCAACTTTGAGACAACTGAAGATGCCGCAATAAAATTAGCCGAAACGTTTCGGTTAAGGAGTCTGTTTTACTCAATAGAGGCTTTCTTCCTGGCTGCTCTCCTGCACATCACATCTCAATAATAGTCGCAGCCACATCCCATCAATTGTGAAATACATTTTTTTCGCAAGGGGTCGTCCACATATTACGTAACGCGTTAGGGGGAGGAGGGGTCTGGCCAAAACGTTACTAAATGTGACATGGGGGACCCGGGGGTTTCTCTAAGTATGACATAACAATTCAAAGTAGAAATTATAAAATTTTTTGAAAAAAAAGTCAAATAATTTTCACAACAGGGAAAAATGGAGTGATTATTTGAGGGAAAATTTACTAAAAAAAAAAAGGTAAAGTGATATTTTGTATAAGAAATTTTATTCGAGGGGGGGGGAGAGTAGTTCTATGTTGTGACAATATTTGTAGGGGGGTTTGTTTGTATGTGACTAACTTGACTTGGGAGGGGGGGGGGGCTAGAAAATCGTCAAAAAAGTCTTTACGTAATATGTGGACGGTCCCTAGGGACGGGAAACGAAGGCGGAATTCCAGCAATATTTTTTCTAATTTACATTTATTAACTCAAACATCCAAAAAAAAGTAGATATCATCTGGAAAATAGTTTGTACTCAAACTTACACTAGAAGTCAGTCAACTATTGGACCATTTTTTTTTTTTTTTAATTTTTTTTTTTAATATAGCCTACTGGTACAAGTCTCACGTCATTTTTTTCAAACTCAGGTTTCGCCCAGGCCGAAACCGAAATCGAAACTTCGATTGATTTACGAAAATATTTTCCTAGATAATATTGGATATATATATTTTCTAAATTTATGGAAATATGAGGACAGGATCTAAATGATCTCACAATTGTCAGATGCAGAAAAAATATCAAATAAATTTTAAAAAAATCCAATACCAATGAATTGAAATAAATAGAGACGGGGTCTAAATGGCCTCAGATGCTGAAAAAACCTTAAACAAAAAAAAAATTGTCTTATTTCAATTATTTTTAATAAACATTTTTGAAATAGGTTTGCTTTTTTGATATTTCATTACCTCAACTTGTAAATAAAATTAGTCTAGTAAAATGTCTCAACTGACAATTCGTCAGGAATACATACATGTATGTACTGAGTCAAGTCAATTCCAAAGAGATATAAGAGTAAGTCAGGAAAGGCTTGAAATTCACCCTCTCTTAGAGCTCCCGAAGGTAAGAAACTAAGGTTTGGATAGCAATCTTCTCTTGTGTTTGTCATAGAATAATTAAGTTACTTAAAAAAAATGGAAATATCTTATTTCATTAATCCCCGTCATCCAGCACTAGATGAGGTTTGATTAACTCTCGAGCTTAATAATTATTCTCAGTTATTTTCATCCTCTCTTAAAATCCTGGTTTTTTTTTTAAGTGGAGTTTATTTAGCGTCGGTGTATTAAGGGATGAAATAATTAACATGCCTAAGGTGATCTCAATTTCAACAAAATGAGAGAGATAGAGAGAGGAATATTTTTTTTTTATATAAATCAATTTAAGGGGAGATAACTAACTCCTCAAGGTAAATTTATTCCAGAGATGTTCAAATCACCATTAATGACAGACTTGCAAAAGTTCCCTAAAACTTTTCTCTTTTTTTTTATATTTTTTTTCTCTTATGCAGGACAAGTCGGAGGATCATCAGATTCATTGAAAATTCTAGCCATGTATCTAATCAACTGACTTAAGTTAAGAAAATAAATTTAAATTAATTAAATTTGACTCAAATTGGCAACAACTAGTACAAAAAAAGTTTATTTGTAATGATGTAACTAGGAATGTTAATCTGATTTGTTTATAATGACAATACTTATCTATAGAGACAGGATTTTAATCAAAATGCTTATTGCTGAATTTTATAAGCAACCATTAGATATTTAATTTCTACACGAATTACGAAAAACTAAGTGTATTGAGATTGCACTTTTCATGCTTTTTTGAGTTTTCATGCTTTTTTCCCCTTCGTGCTTATTTGAACTTATTTTACGAATATTTATATAGTTTTTAAAAATAATTCAAAACATTATTCACCAAAAACGTTCTTGTAAAGTAAATTCTTCGGCAACTGCGCAAATCGCGTCTTTCCTACTTTGGCTCGGACCCGCCTGCGGCGCTCCTCGTAAAGAGGGGGGGGGGACTATTCTGGTGGAACTGGCCGCACACTTTCGGTAATTTAAAGTTGCATTCTGTACTTGTTTACCCGAAGATACAAATATACAAAGTATTTTTTAAGTATTAATTTTTAAAATTTTATATTAAAATTAATTACCTCCTTTACCCCCCCCTCCCGGTATGAGTAGAAGTTGCTTATGAGATGCCTTTTTTTAATTTTTTTGCTTATTGAACAACTTTTTATTCAAGATTTGTATGCTTTTTTTAAGCACTTTTTTTATATTTTTATGCTTTTTTGTCCGGTCTTTACTTATCTATATTTTTTGTAAATATTAATACCTATTTCAATTATCTAAATAAAATTAATTTTATATATTCAATAAATTGCAGTGACCCCCAATAGATAACTGAGCGCTTCGTCAAAGTTTCTATTTATATAATTTGCCTTCTAAATATAACACGAAAAATATTTAGCTTCCGAAATTCTGTAGCTTTCTAAATTATTGTCCTGGGGAAGACAATAAGAAAACGTGGAAACATCGATTAATCTAATGATTAAAGAAAAATGATCTAAAATTTGTTTTAAATTTGGCTGCCTTTGTAATGAACCTTCCTTTTGATTCGCATAGTAAGAGAAAAAATCTGGTGTGCTGCCACGCACACAACTTTCTCTTACCTTCGGTAATCGAAAGTTGTGTACTGTGCTTGTCACACCAGATTTTTGTGTCGAAATATATTTAGTTCCCGGAAGTAGGGAATATTTGAATTCAGATGTAAAATTTATAAGTATGGGAAAATATTTATATTTTGTAACCATGGCAACCATTTTTCCTATCTTTCCTATGAAACACAAGAGTAAAGTGGTCTTCAGAAGATTTCAATCGCAAAATGAGAATATACATTTTAAAGAGCATCTAAAAAATAATTGATTTTTGAATTTTAAAAAATCGTTGGAGCAAATTTTGAGAAAATCGAAAAAAACTGAAAAAGTACATCAGTAAAGTACTAGTACTCTTTGGCCGATTTTGATTAAAAGCTTATTTTTCCGGTCCCAGGGGGTGTTTAACTTAAATATAAAATTTCAACCTCGTAGCTCAATTCCTTCATCCTTAAAATTGAACACACACCCACCCACACACCCACCCACACACCCACCCACACACCCACCCACAGACAGACCATGTCGCGAAAACCACTTTTTGGATTCAGGGGACCTCAAAACGTGAAGATCCATCAAAATCTCGACATCGAATTTTTGACATGAATCCAATACTTTCTCTCTATATATATATTACATATATACATAGGTAAGAGAAAAAAAATTAATAAATAGGCCTACTTAAAAATATTTTTTTTTTTTTAGAGCGCATGAGTAACAAAGAAAGTTTTATAAAGAAAAAGAACACTTTTTTTGTTCATTTCTCACGAAATGCTTCTTCAAATAAAAGAATATTTTATTTACGAGTATCTAAAGTAGGATTTGGTTAGGAAAAAAAAATTAAATCTACATTTTTCAATAAATCTTTTCGTTTTAACGTTGAAACGCTAAAAAAATGCCAGAAAATCTGTCAATATGCCTGGTAAAGAGCACAATAGAAAATAAATTGTATAGATCCTTTCAATTTAAGTATTTGATTAAACTCTCAAGTGAAACTTTTTTTTTTTTTTTTTTTGCAAGTGATATTTTTTCTATTTTCATTTAAAGTTAAATTTATATCCTTTTAAAAAAGCTAAGATAAATTAAACAAGTTATCACACAGTCGGAGGATATCTAGATAGAGGACAGAGGTAAGGGAATGGGAAAAAAGGTGATTAATATACTTTTAAATTTTTTTATAATATTTGTGAAATTTAATTAGAATATTAATGAATTAATTTTTGTTTTGTTTATTTATGCCTTAGCCAGTGGCTAAAGAATGAATACATATTATTATAAATTTTTTGTTGGAGAAAATATGGACTGAAGAGAGACTCCACTTTAGGGGAGAAAAACAAAAAAATAATCCAGTAGAAAGAAAATAACGAAAAATAAACTAACAATGGTAAGCAAACAGGATATAGGAAAATAAACGTAGGCAAATAAGAAATATGGAAAAATAATCGGCTAGAAAGAAAATTTCGAAAAATGAACCTAGATAAATGGACCTATATCGAAAAATTTTAATAAACAAAGTGTCGAAAAATAATGTCGTAGACAAATAAAATGTCGAAAAATAAACTAAGCAAACAAGGTATATCGGAAAATAAAAGTAGGGAAATAATAACTAAATATATTTTTGTTTGAAAAAGTTTGTTTACGCTCCGGGAATTTCAGGGTTTCAACAATGGCCGTGCAAGAAACATGCCCGCATGTCCTAAATTTGCCCGCCGAAGGCGATCTTGGGGGCCTAGGGGGACGAAGCCCCCTGGCTAGCGCAAGGTTCGCCGAAGGCGGTAATTTTTAATTCTAATTTTTTTGTCATGTTCTCAATTTATGAACTTATTAAATGGCTTTAATCAAAAATCGATTATTAATATGTTTCATCCCATTTATGAATTATAAGTAGAGTATAATAATGAGGAAAGCTCAAAGGTCCATTTAGTTTTTATTATAAATTAATTATCAACCTTTTGATGGTAAATAGAAGTGGCCAAAAGCCTCTTATTAGTTGGTTCCCCAACATTAATTAGAATTTATTGATTATAGTATAATGGCATTTGAATAAGTTTGAACAAATGCAAAAATAAACAAAGCAAAATTCATTTATATATTAATTTAAATTTCAAAAAAGATTATTAAATATTCAAAGTACATGGACCTATTTTTAAACATCAAATAAACTAAAAAAGGTTCTATTCTCTATGGAGTTAAAAAAAAAAAAATAAAAAAAGTAAAACTTTTTCAAACATATTTGAGCTGGTTAATGAATGAATAGCTTATTAATAATCCTTTAAATTTGTTTTAGCCCGTTGAAATGGAATTTTATATTTTAAATTAATAATATAATAAGGCAAAGCAAAAGAATATTAATTATAAACAAAAATTTTCTAATTAATCAATTTTTTTTCGCACTATTATGTATTAAAAAAAAAATAATAATAATAAATACGGCAGGTATTATGATATAGAAAAATTAACTCCAATTTTTTTATATATATAAAAAAATAAACATAAAAGAAGAGAAAATTTTTTTAAATATTTTTCAGCATCTGAGGTCATTTAGATCAGTTCATATTTATTTCAATTAATTATTAACCAATATAATTTAAATGAACGTGAAAGTGACACAAACATGATATGATCACCACTCCAAAGCAAGGGCATCGAGAGATTCATCCAGATCAAGACCTAAGTGGCCCTTATCGTATCAATAAACAAATAAATGCAAAATTTACTCGATTATAGAGAAAAAAAAAATAAATATTAATATTATTACTTTCGCTAGAAATAATCTCCTCTCCATTTGAATTATTTGGGTTTAAATATAAAGAATTAGCATAAAACCGCATCTCTAATATTCACGAATTTTGAAATGAATTAATTTACAATTAATTAAAGGATTTGAATTATAAGTCCATTTAAATAAAAATATTTATTATACTGATTAATGTATTAAAAATATTTTTTTTAATAATAAAAAAAATATTATTTCAACGAATTATTTTATAAATATTCAAAACTTTGACGATGTTCTTTACCAAAAGTTTAAGATTTAAATTGTTTAAAGAAAGTTGAACTAATCAGGATAAAATAAAAAAGAATTCTGATCGGTCTAAAAATTTTTTATTGATTATCCTCCGATAGTATCGAGCAGGGCCGGATCTAGGGGGCTAGGGGGGGGGGGGGCAGTGGGTGCAAGGCGGCAGGCATCAGGGGGCGGCAATTAAAGAAAGATTTACTAAATAAAAGGTAAAATGATATGAATTTTGTATAGAAAATTTTAAGGAGGGGGGCGGCATATTAAATTTTGCACCCCTTAAAAATCTCGTAGTTCCGGCCCTGGTATCGAGGACCATACATTACCCATCTTCAAAACTAAAGATTGGAGTAAAATAGACCATGACATTATTTAAGTGCATAACTTCAACAACCTACGAGTGTGCTTGAAGGAATTTAACGATCACCTCATAGCTTTTGTTTAGTGGTGATGATTGTGCATTGTCACCTAACCTCTCGAAAGAGGATTAATAAAATAATTTTTGGCACAACAGAAATTCAATTTGGACGCAGGTGAATTAGGAGAATGAATGAAAACTTTTTAAGCTACAAGTACTACTTCCAAGTGACGTATTTACTCCAAAAGTTGATAGAAATCTACAATTTTAGTGTAAAGAGGATATACCTAATTTCATCCATCTAGCTACTTTGGTTTTTAAGCAATAGTGTTCCCACACACACACACACACACACACACAGACAGACAGACATAATGCCCAAAATGGTATTTTTGGGCTCAAGGAGGTCTAAAACGTGGAGAAACATCAAAATCTCGAAGTCGAATTTTTTTACGATAACAATACTTTCTCTATACGAGAAAGTAAAAATGATATATTATTTTCACAAAGGATTGTATAGCAATTCACTGAAAACAAATAACATTTCTATTTCTATAGCATTCTCGATCTCAAACAGAAATTGTTTGTATTTTATCTTGCCTTTTTTTGTTTAAATTTCTTTGAATTTTTGAATATTCAAGGATTCGAAATTTTATTTGAACTTTTTTCCTCCATTTTACGTTTTGCCCTTTTTTTTTACATAATTCAAAAAAAAAAAACAACTATCATTGAATTAAGAAATGAAAAAAAAAAATTCTTTATAATAAAAATATTTCTTTAATTTAATTAAAAATTCAAAAAAGAAATGTTTATAAATTGCCTTTTTATAAAAATGCATATTTTAAAAAAAATGAGCTTTATCTCTTTTTTTATTACTCAATGAAAATATTAATCAAATTAAAATAAGAAAAACGGCAAAATAATCCTTTTATATTAACAGGATTTATTTTTAAAATGTTCATTCAAGAAAGAACTTTTATGTTCCTCTAAACTTGATACGAAAGCTTTGTTGAAAGGGTTGAAATCCTTGAATTACGATCCTATTTTACACCCTCCCTGATAATCAATATCCATTAAAGGACAGAGCGTGATATATAATCTATAGTTAGCTATATAGTACAGCATTATTTTGGCAGCAGATCAGAAAGCTGTGGCTGGATATGATTGAACCTTTTTTTTTTTTTGATTAAACAAAATTTTTGTCGAGTGCTGTCAGGGGTATAATTTATATTAATGAAAATCGAAACTCGCAAAGATCCATTTAAATAAAAAGGTTTTTTTTTTCATTTATGATTAAATTTTTAAAAAAGATCGAGACCCAATAAAATGTTAGCAATAGAAAAGTTAAAAATTGACTTTTTATTATCTGAATTTTACTTTTTTTTTTATACGTCAAAAAAAGGGGCAATTTTCATATTCATTTCATTATCTCGTTTTGTTTTATGAAGATTACCAACGACATCTCGGAAATTAAATTTGTTATAGGCCCTCCTCTTATACTTATATACATATGTATTTTAATCTTCTCTGTCAAATTTGTTAATTTTAACTAAGCTAAGGAGTTTTAATTTCATAAATTTTTCATACTTTATTATTCCCAATGACCCAAAAAATATTGTAATTATAAATTTCAAAAAATAATCAAAATATATGGATAAATTAAAGTTTAATTAGATTTTGGAGGGATGGTAATTGGATTTTTTTTTTATATTCCATCAGACATGTATTTATTAAAAAAGATTATTTTTTTAAATAATTGTTTAATTAAATGTGCAATATTTCGAATATATAAAAAAATATTCAAAGCCTTGTTGAAATATTTATAATTAATAAATGATCAGTAAAAATATAATAAAGAGAATTTAAAAAAAAAAACCTTGCTTGAAATTTTAATAATATTCCAAGTAATTGTCCCCATTCTCTAAAGGCCAATCTATCTTTCAGACAGCACCCGGATATTGCGGCAAAAAAAATATCTTTTAAAAGAATCGGTTATCGACCGAACAAATCTGTTTATTTTAGAGTATAGGAAAGAAATGCTACATTCAGAGAGAAAATCAGTGAGAATTCTCTGGATGAGTTCAAATAGTATTTGTTTCTCCTTAGCCAAGACTTTGCTATCTCGCCTAATCAGAAAGCATATTACATTTCCCTTTTTTTATATTATCCCAATCGATAGGATATAACCACTTCAATGGTGACAAGTAATGTAGCCTAGCTCGAAAGCTAACCCCTTTTTGCTTTTGTGTCTAATTTTCAACAAGAAGATTGGATTTATCATCTTTCAATATTTACCAGAATAAAATTATTATCACCAATAAAAGTAAAAAAATTAATAAATATTATAAAGATTATCTTCAAGTCAAGACAGTGAATTAAACACCTAATTAATATATAAACAATAATCTCAAAAGACCGAAAAAAGTTAATTAAAATTAAATATGCAAATTAAACATTTGGTTATTTGTTTCAAAGGTTTTATTAATTACAAAATTATTACTTGATACGTATTTCGACAATTACTTATCATCATCAGAAATGGTTAGATTCTAATACATGAAAGTAGAATCATTATACACTACAAGAAGTAAGAGGTGGTCCGCATATTACGTAACGCCTTTTTTTTACGATATTCTAGCCCCCCCCCTGTCACAGTTAGTTGCATACAAACAAACGCCCCTACAAATATTATCTCACAACATAGACCAATCCCTGCCCGAAACCGAAACTTGTTTTAAACTTTTTCTTAAAATTTCCTATACAAAATTCATATTTCAATTCATTTTTCCCTCTTGCGAAAATAATTTGGTTTAAATTCCAATTCGATTGAAATAAATTTTTCTTCTGGGACAGGTTGCGAAACCTTGACCTTTGGGTCGAAGACGAAATTCAAATAGTTATGTAGAACTTTGAACATATCTTTTCGATTCCAGACAGTGTCTACTTTTCTCTGAATAAATAAAAATATAAAGCTATTAATTACAACTACACCAATGACAAAAATATGATAGAATTTGTGTTACTAATCAAACAATAAGAAAAATAACTAGCAATCAGCATGCTTTTAGAGACCCTATATTCTCTGCTAGCCATAAACATCGAACCATTTATTAAATTAGTAGTGAAAATTGATCTCATCAATTTTTAAAGATTAATCACCTTTTATTCAATAACTAAACAAAAATCAATCAAAATGTGAAGGTTGTAGAATTAATTGATGGAGATCTTTTTACATAATAAATCATCTAATTTTATCTCTATTCTTATCTAGGCTAAATAAATTTACAAGTATGCAAATAAATTAAATTTGAAATCGTTTAATTGGTTTTAATTATTTAATTAATATCTTAAAATAATATATTTTAATAATAGGAGCTTGGTATGTTAAAATTAATTGTAAGTTTATTAATAATTTATATTCATTATTGATAAACATTTTAGCTCTTTGAATTGAAGGGATGCGAGTTGATGTGCAAAATTTATAACAGTGTATAAACCAAAAAAAAACCCAATCTAATGGATATTTAAGGGGTATGAAAAAATTTCGGAAAATTTAGTCATGTATTAAATTTTGTCAATAACATATCATTTTGACTTTTAAACATTGTCAAATGAATAATAGTATTTGTCAATCTATTAATTTTCATTTTCAAGGTTCGGAAGAAATTAAATAGAAGACAATATAGCCAGGGCCGCAGACAGACTTGACGGGCCCCGGGGCTACTTACTAATACGGGCCCCCCCCAAAAAAAAAAAAAGTTTGTTTTTTAGTATATAAAAGGCTATTGTGGTCTTCATGCCAACAATTTTTTACACAGTTTTTGAGACAACTTTTGAAATAGTTATACCTAGCTTAAAATATTTATTTAAATAAAGTTATTTAAAATTTTTTCAAAATTTCCTAACCAATACAATACAATAATTTATCGAGGCCAGTTCCGGACAGAGGAATTCGGGGGAAATCTGGGGGGATGGAAAATTTTTTGAAAATTAGCCACTGAAATCTGCGTTTTTAGCTATCCTGAGTCGTGAAATGATCAAACTTGATTTGAGGTTAAAAGGCCCGGGCCCCTTGAGGAAAAAAATTTCAAGAAAATGATTTTTTTTAATTGAAATTTTAAGATTTGAGGTTAAAGGGCCCGGGCCCCTGAGAAAAAATTTCAAGAAAATGATATTTTTTTTAATTGAAATTTTAAGATTTGAGCTTAAAGGGCCCGGGCCCCGTGAAGAAAAAAATTTCAAGAAAATGATATTTTTTTAAAATGAAATTTTAAGATTTGAACTTAAAGGGCCCGGGCCCCTTGAGGAAAAAATTTCAAGAAAATGATATTTTTTTAATTGAAATTTTAACCATGAAACTTAATTTTTATTAGAATTTTAAGGTGGGAGCGCAATGGGCCCGGGCCCCCTCAGAGGGCCCGGGCCCCGGGGATATAGCCCCCCTGCCCCCCCTGTCGGGCCCTGAAGCTATTGATATATTAAAATAAGAATAGAAGTTTGGTGGCTGTGAATGTAGCTGATTGGAGCAAGGCTTTCCATTTGGCTGAACCTGCCCTTGCTCCAATCATTAAAAATAAAGTAAGTGTAAGGTAACTGAAATGCCTATTTAGTACAAGAGTAAAGTCCGCTTCACAAGATTTCAATGTGAAAATGAGAATATACATTTTAAAAAGAATCTAAAAAATAATTGATTTATGAATTTCAAAGGCGAATTTTGAGTAAATTAAAAAATAAGAGAAAGTAAAAAACTGAATAAGTACATAAGTAAAGTACTAGTACTTTTTGATTAAAAGCTTATTTTCACGCCATAGGAGAATGTTTAACTTAAATATAAAATTTCAATCTCCTAGCTCAATTCCTTCATGGTTCAAATTAAACACACACAGAGCATGTTGCGAAAACCACTTTTTTGGACTCATGGACCTCAAAAACGTAGATATCCATCAAAATCTCGACATCGAATTTTTGACATGAATCAAATACTTTCTCTCTATATAGGAAACATATAGGTAAGAGAAAATAAAAAAATCATAGTTCATTTATTTATTATTTTTTAAGAGTTCGCCCTCACAACTGAAATTACTGTTCTAGGCTTATATATCAAAAACATGAAGTGCAACTGGATGTCTTCGGTTTGAAGGTTGATTTTGTTAAATAGAAAATAGTACGAGACTATCTGTAGTAATAATAATAAAACCCCGGCTGAAGGCATCTTTTTTGAATATTTACTAACAAAATCGTTATCAATACCTATTGCAAACTCTTAACCCCAAAACTCAAGCTACTAGGGCCTCAAAAGTATAGACCTATTTACGTCATCATGACGAGTTAATCCACAAAATGAAAAATTGTATCATATTGCCAGGGATTGACACATTGTGTCTATCAAGGCAGTGATTTATGCAAATGTATATTCTATATTAAAGATATGTCAGATATAATCTCTCGGGATCTCCATGGATCTATCTCGCAGTGAAATTAAATGAGACAAAAAAAAAAAATCATTTTGCATATTTCATAACCTTTTTGCATAAAAGCATATTTTCTCAAAATTAATAAAGTAGTAGGTTAAATTTTTCTTTATTTTATTCAAATCTCATACGACGTACGACGTCTATGCGACCATCTTCATGGCTAGGGTTCAGTAAAAGACGACCGAAACGGTATTATAAAACGGTATATAAAGTATTATTAATTTTTTGATTTCGATTTCACACCCGAGAAGCGGGAAAATATTTATAAATTTTTGTTCTTTTTTTCAATAATGGTTGCTTCTTTTTTCACAAAAAAAAAAAAAATATTTGCGATTGGGGAGGGAAGCGACTGTGTTGCAAATAAAAAAAAAATTTCAATATGAAAATCTAACAAGTAAGTTACAAGCCAACATTCCTATTCCTAATTAAATATTTATTAATTCATTCATATACCCGAAAAAATAAGGGTGTGCCGCAGGGAGTTGAACCACGGATCCTCCAATTTGTACTCGGAGTGCCCTTATCATTAGACCACAGCACGACATTCGGGTATATGAACTCGGAAAGCAATTTTAGTCATCAGAAGAAATGGACCCAAATTCGGCGCCACAAATTTCAGGTGCAATCCAGATGGACTAATTGAGAAGATCTCAAATTTAAGGGCACTCAGAGTACAAATTGAAGGATCCGTGGTTTAACTCCCGGCGGCACGTCCTCATTTTTTCGGGTATATGAATTAATAAATATTTAATTATAGGAATAGGAATGTTGGCTTGTAATTTAGATTTTTATATTGAATTTTTTTTTTTTTTTTTTTTGCCCTGATCAGTGAGTACAGTTGTGAATTCTGGATCCATGCCATTTACTTATAAAACAATATGATCGATATGAAATTTTAAAGTATTGATACTTTTCTGACCAATATCGTATAGTATCGATACTTGTAAAAAAAGTATTCAATGATACAAATATTAATACTTCATCTAAAATATGCATCTCAATACGAAATGCTATTTGTAAAAAAAATTATAAAAAATGTTTTTACTTTTAGTTGTTTTTCTGAAATAATTAACTGAAAAATAAAAAAAGTTAAATAAGCAAAACAATTGGAAGCGAACGTGAAATTAAATAAAAGTTCTTAATTAAGTTATATAGCTCTCACAAAATAGCTAGGGTATTTAATAAAAAATAAATATTTTTTGGAAGTATCTAAAATTATTTCAACTCGCGTCTCGTCTATAAAAATCTGCTAGCCCAGGTGTAACATTTTATTTTTTATCCTATTCACTTTTATGGAAGTGTTGGTGAAAGAGTATTAAATCTCCCGTGGAATAGCTTATATATATGTATATACTCATATAGATTTTTTGAATATATATTGGATAAAAAAATAAAACATTTCACGATATCTAATATATGTAGATATATAAGCAAATAGTATAAAAATAAATGGAATAGGAATATGGGGTGGGATGAACGGAAGCGTTGGTCCATGGTGTCTTGGAAGAATGGTTATCGAGTGCTCTGCAGAGCATCTTTGATGAGCTAAGGCCCTCCGGGAGGCGAAAAGATGAAGATTTTAACCCACAATTCGCTGTTTCCGCAACATGGATTTAATACCTTCCGAGAAATGACCTGGCTTCTATTGCCATATAAAACCTCTTTACTTAAATATCTCAATTTAAAGAAACAGCTGGATATTTTAAAGAGATATTACACTCTTTGAGTTATTGTTATTTCAAGATTTTTTTTATATTATTACATTCTAACAATATTTGGTTTTTCAAAATATATTTTGAGTGATTATATATTTTCAAAATTTAAAGTTTTTATAGGCTATAATCAAAAAACTATTCAGTAAATAATAGTTAAAAAGTTTATGAGACCTATGTAAATATTAATATTCAACTAGCTGTTCTGCCCGCCCCTGGAGCCCCTCGAGGCTCGGGCCCGCCTACAGCGGACGCTCGCCTTTTCTTAATAAAATGCGGCAATTTTCAGTCAACACGTTTCAGGCAAAAATTAATAATAAAAATACATATTCTTCATCTTTCTTCGCCTGATTATTCCCTCGGTGCGGGGTTGGCGGAGGGGGTGGGGGTTTTAGCGACTGGGAAGGAATAGAACAGGCCGGCCAGTCACACGGTCTGAAGCCTGTTGAAAATATAGAAGGGGAGAGACTGACATGCAAAGAACAGAAATACTGCCAGTCCCAGCTAGGGCAGCTCGTGGTCGCCATCCACGTACCCACAAGATGTGGGCCCCTGAGCAAAATAATAAAAATAAAGCTACTTTTAAGACAACACTTCTGACGGCTAAGCATTTTGGTTGCCTAAGCTCAACTCTTCACTCTCGAGCACATCAGGCACTCGTATTTTTGGAAGAGTGAAGGCAATGAGTTGAATCGATCGAGATGAGTTGAATGTTCAAAGATCAATCTAGAGGACAAAAATAACGATAAATATTATTCAAGAGCTCTGCTTTCTCCTCGGCCGAAATATGTACTAACGAAAATATTAAATCAAGTTTAGCTTTAATACGACACTCATGTAGGCTTTGAAGCGAAAGAGATAACAATTAGGTACTATTTTGAGAAACGAAATTATAGAATGCTGAATTGGATTCGGATAAATGAGGACGATTTTGGGATGTCTGACAACTCAGTAATCCAATTTCCAATTTTTTTTTTTTTTTTTTCACTAGCAAATAAAAGACAGCAATATCTAATGCCAATGGAATTTTTCCGCAGTAGTGTAATTTTCTAAATTGTTTTATTCTATTGAGATGCATGTAAATTGTTAAACTAACCTAAAATGTCAATCCTATCATAAGAATTTATTTTCGTCTTGTTAACTTTATGATGAAAGATTTTACAATTATTAATATAGGTGGAAATTTATGATCCTTTTTAGAAAATGAAATTACTTAACACAAAAAAAAAAAAAAAAAAAAAAAAAAAAATGATTAGTGTATTTTGTAAAAAGAAGGGAAAAAAATTTATTTTATAATTTTAATGAATGTACCATTTAGTGATTAATACAATTAGTTTAGGCGTAGAAAGTAGGCTATTGTGGAAAAATTTCCTCCTTTCCTTTTTCTATGATTTTCGTAGTATAAGTTTTTTTATTTATTTATTTTTTAATAGTCTTTTCGACATCTTTGGCTATAAAGACTTTATACCATTTTATATTAACTTTGACTGGCGCTGAATGTAATTGTCAAAAATCGTAAATTTTAAAAAATGTCTATCAAAGAACAAAAGAGGGTTTTTATTGACTAAATCCTAGGTAACTATATACTATACTCAGGTATATTCTATCTTAATGACTTTATTTTGTTGTTATATAACCTATTGGGAAGTTATGTCTTTGAATACTCCATTATAGCCATGAAGATGGTCGCATTGTCGACTGAAATGTCGCTGTGTGGGTTTGAATATAATGAATAATAGCTGCCTCGCCTTTTTATTCATCCTTATACGATATAGGTTCATTTATTTATTCCATTTCAAAAAGATTTAAATAAATATACATCGTACTGCCTGGATCCGAACTCACACATCTTGGCTTTTAAGGATATTGACAATTATAACTATCTCTATAAATAATAATACCTGGATCCCCAATTGATATATTTACAAATAACGGATATTGTTTAAAGTCTTAAATGGCCTAAATTGCCGAAAAGTCTGGGTGTATGGGTGTGTGAATGCGAGTGTGAATGTGAATGGGAAAAAGTGAGAGTGCTTTTTTAAAAAAAAAAAAAAATCACTATCTCTAATCTCTCAGCTACAAAAGGAAGGCTGAAAATGTTACAAGTTAATAATCACTTTCATTATCTATTAAAAATTATTTCTAACTAATCAAGACTGTCGAGAGGGTTGCCTTTTGAAAGGGGGCATCCAAAATAAAGAAGTTCCTGTTTATAACATGATCTGATTCGTATTTAAGTATGTATGTTTATTTAATAGAAAGAGTAAAGTTATATTCATTTAATTACTTTTTATTTATTGAATGTGTTTAATTAACATTTAGCTTTGTTTTAATTCGAAAAGCTACGTTTTAAGAATAAGAATAGTTAAAGTTAACATTGTTAACGAGAGAGAGAGATTCCTTATTGATACCAGACCCCATTGGCGTAGCCAGACTTCTTGTTGGGGGGCCCCCCCCTTTTTGGGGAAAAGGGGGGGGGTTTGAAATATATATATATAGAGAGTATTATTTATTTTTATAAATAAAAAAAAATTAAATTAATGTAGTGAATGGGGGTGTTAAAAAAAAATCTCCAATGGGATATATATATATATATATATTTTTTTTTTTTTTTTTACCACCAGGGAGGGGGCGCCCCCCCCCCCCCCCCCCCCCCCCCCCCCCCCCCCCCCCAGCCATTTGCATAATGATTAAATGTGTTGACATTTTCAATTATGTATAAGTACAAATGAAAAGTAAAGGCAACAAAAATGATTGTTAATCTAAGTTTATAATTAAAATTGATTCATGCCTAATTGATTATGTTTATCAAACGAAAGACTTAATTCTTCATTAAAATTGATTATTGAACAAGAGAAATTGAAAAACTAAATTATACATCTTTAATTTCTTTTTCTTTTTCAAATTCTTAATAAAATATTCATTCAATTAAAATGGTAAGCTGAAATGTTTAGCCATGATTGGGGAAATGTGAATGGACTTAGCACTTCTCGTTAACAATGTCAGGTCTTTGAGATTGGTCACCAGGTGACAAATTGAGGAAACAGAGTAACAACACCTGGCTTACGGGTGAGGGAGAAGATCTTAAGGGAACAAGGACACAGAACAATGAAACAAAAGCTCAATTTGATTTCTGCTGACTTTAGATTAAATAAATACTAATACAGAATACAATTATTCCCAAGTGTATCACTCAATTTAGAATTAATATTGAATTTGTAAGCAGATTATTAGAAAAAAATCTTTTTTTAAAGAACCGATAATTGAAAAATCTGGTGTGATTAAAGCACAGCACACAACTTTCTCTTATCTTCGGTGATCGAATGTGCTATAAAACCAAATATTTTTGTGTCGAGATATAAATACAATAGTTGTCCACCTTAGTTACAAATTTGACCAATTTTGTTTCATAGCGCCACGCTGAGCTACGAAGCTACGAATACTCCAAATCAGTAAAGTGTACTTCAAACAATTTTTACGAAAAATTTTACTGATATACTTTTTAAAGAGCACCTAAAAAATAGTGATTTATGAATTTTAATCAAAACTGTTAAAGATAATTTTGAGAAAATCGAAAAAAACCGAAAAAGTACATTAGTAAAGTACGAGTACTTTTTGGGCGATTTTGTTCAAAAAGCCTCTGTCACGTCCTTGGGGAGTACCTAACTTGAATATAAAATTTCAACCTCCTAGACCTCTTTAAAAATAATATTTTCAAAGATTTCTTAAGAATGAACATTTTCAACACTTTATGCACATTTCGACACTGATGTGGCATCATTAGAGGTGATTTAATAACTAACTCACTTATTTATACGGTTTAATTCACACAGCTGACATTTCGGTTCTGTGTTTTAACCATCCTCAGAGCTGGCGAAAAGTCATTATGAAAGTTTCATAGTGTCATTGTTGAACAATGTATAAAATCCACTATGACACTTTCATAATGACTATTCGCCAGCTCTGAGGATGGTTCAAACATGGAACCGAAACGTCAGATGTGTGAATTAAACGTATAAAGAAATAACCTTGGCTGCATCTCTCATTTCTGCGCTCTTATTAATAACTCACTTCTAATGAGTATCGAAATGGGAATGAAAAAAAAAAAGGAAAAAGAAAAAAACGAAAAAATGAAAAATATAAGGAAAAAATTAAAAAATAAAGTTAAAAGAAATAAATATCGAAAATTAGGGAAAAATTACCTGGGAAAAAATTATTCAATGGGGGTTTTTGGAATTTTTTGAGGGGGCCCCCCCCCCATATCGAGAGGTGTGAATGGGAAAAGTTTAATAAAAAAAAAAAAAAAAAATTATAAATATTCGAAAAAAGTAAATAAGAGAAGGGAAAAAAGGAAAATAAAAAAAAAAAATAAAAATATCTATTATAATTGATAGAAATTAAATATCTAATGGTTGTATAAAATTGAGAATAAGATTTGAATGGTCTCTAGCAATGACTGTTAAAAATGTTCATTTATAATAAATCTGAGAAACAACCTATTGTTTTTAATTTTTCAATTATCATTTACCTATAAATAATTTTCCAACTAGAGCCTGCGTTTGTTAGTTTAAATTTAATTAAAGAATAATTTTGGAGATAATAAATTTCTTCCGAAGACAAGCCTAAACCGAAAAGTGTCTCATGTGAATACAATAGTGTGTTTCTCAAAAATCCTTCTGTTTTTGAGAGTCCTCTAACGCCATTTATATAAAAAGCCACTCAACTTAAATAAATATTTTTTCTAAATTTAATTTTTCCCACTCTCTTAATGGACGAAAATGGAGAGAGAGAATGTTAGTAATATCTCGTTTTAAAAGGGAATTTTTGAAAATTGTGAATAGTCTATAGAAGAGTTGTTCAATTCGCGGTTTCTAGTAATTTAGTAGAAAATTTCTTATTTCCTTAAGTACTATCTTAATGAGATAGTAAGTTAAGTATAGAAAATAAATGGAATACCATCACTTTTAAAAATAAGATCGTTTGTGAGATACACAAAAAAAATGAAAAATACTGAACAGTACTAATCGAAAACGATTATTGGATTTTTAGTTTAAATTTGTAATCAAAAATAAATTTAATTCGTTAATTATCGAATTATCGTATTGAAAACCGATTAAAATCATTCGTATTCGATTATCGATTTCGAAACCAATCTCTCTATTAAAGGAAAATCTTCTACACCAATAGCCTATCCATTTCCATGGAATTTGAATTATTGGATTCTTTGGTCTTTCTTAATGAAATCGTAAAAAAAAAGGTTGGAATAATTTGTTCGTTCCAATAAAAATAAAAGATTAGCCGGATTGTACTTATATTAAAAGAACTTGGCGTGTTCCACCACCCCCGTGGCCGAGAGGTTAAAGCAATATTGATAATCTAAAAGCCAAGGGGAGTGGGTTAGGAACTCAGGCAGAGTGATGAAGAATTTATTTAAATCATTTAGATACCAAATGATATTTTAATAAATAAATATGCCTGAACCTCCTAATATACAATATTTCGCAATTAATTAAATATCGTTTTAATTCTAAATGTTCTAAGATGCTAAGAGATTTAAAAACCTCCTTGTATCTTATTTTCAAAAGATAATTGCAGAACTACAGTATTACTAATTACGTTTTATTCTATAAAATAGGCGTAGCCAGGGAGGGAGGGTTTGGGGGGTTGAAATCCCCCCCCCCCCAGTGGGACCCAAGCCATGATTAGATATTTAAGCGCTATATATTGAATAATTTGCGCTAGCAATTTTGCATTTTTATTGTATTATAAAAAAAAAGTATTTTCTCTAGTATTACTAATTTTATCAGAAGATTAGTTAAATCTAACTAATCATGTAAATTGTTGTAATATATTTCCTGTACCAAATTTTTAAAATATATACCGTACTTTGAAAATGTATTTATAGACTTCTTAGACTGCCTTATTACTCATTGCTGGAAGGGGTGGGGGAAGCAAATCCTGTTTTGAACCCAAATGGACAAGTTTATTTAAGACCTGGACAATAATACAGAGGCATAGATCTCGCTCCTTGATTTAGGGGTCAGGGTATTGAATATTAGCTTTCTAAATTATTATATTATCATTTTAATGGCTGTCAATTAATTTAGAAAAATAGGGAGGGGATATATGGACCCTGTTATGCAATGGTATGTCAAAGAACAAACATCGAGTTTTGAGAAAATCAACATTAAAGTTTTTTGTTTTCATTGGATTATATATAATTTTTGTTGTCACTTGTGCAAGTAACATTAAATATAAATTTTTTTTGGACATATTTCATAAAAAATACTATTAATTTGAAACAATATTCCGTGATTAACTCAATTTTGAATTTTTTTGGTCTTTGACACACCATTGCATAACAGGGTCCATATAGAAGTCGAAAAATAGATCGAACACTGATGCAGATTTTAGAAGCCTAGCTCCTTTTCTACAAGACAAGGTAATAATAGGTTTTTATTTTATGAAAGAATTAAAAAGCATTATTTTTATCCGATATAAAATAAATATTGATAATATATAATAAATATTGATATATAAAAGCCTTTTAGGTAGGAATTAATTATTCATTTTTTGACGTATATTAAATTTATAATTTCATTCTGATAATTTATTGCCAAAACAAAGAAAACTGATCTTAAGATTTACGTCTTTAGTAAAAATAAATTAATTTCCCAAAAGAATATGAAAATCAATAAAGTTTTTCTTTTTTTCTTCTGGTTGTAGTAGTATTTTTGATGAAAAATGTTTAACTTAAAATGTTTTCGTTGAGAAATGGATTTCTTTTGAGTTAATTTATGTACTTAATTTATGTAAATAAAAAAGGCCTTTTTAAAAAAAAAATTATTAAAAAAAGACTTCTACTGTATATCATTTTATTAGAGATAAAACTTTATGTAAATGAAAATTTATCATTTTATGGAGATGTGTTAATGTAAAATGATTAATTAGGCCTACTATGAAATTAGGCTTGAAAAGTGAAGATATGAAGATTTGTGGAAAGGTAATCGAGTCAATCAAGGAAGATCAAATTTTCTTCTATTTCAATATATTATAAATTTAATGTCCGCTTTCTAGAAAATAAGTTTAGTGAGCCAATAGCTAACAAATGAATTTATTCCGTCTTTTTTTTATTAATATAAATAAATAAAATATTAAACTCGTGGGTTCAAACTTTATCATTCCCTAAAATAAACATTCTATATAGAGTAGAGGGGGGGATTTGTTTGAAAGTTAATCAAAATGAGTCAGTTGACCGTTCAGAAAGTTTGTAATATATAAACTTCTAGTTGATGAATAAATTTTCATAAAATAACTTCAACAAACGATTTTTCTAATAAAAAAAATATTCATATTAATACCGGCACCCCTAGGAAACGCCCTTCAGTTATTCTAATGCGTTTTAATTATCTATATAAAATATGCATTTATTAGGGTCAAATAATTTTCTCCGCTAATAACTTATTCCTAATCTTCATTTAATCGCCTAGCATTGATTAATGAACATAAAGCTTGCGCTGAGATATATAGAGTTTCATTTTCTGATTATCACTTAATTTCCTAAAGTTCAATAAAATCAACTCAAACACGAATTTATTGAAATCTAGGTCATGTAACATGATCTCCTATAAAAGATAAAAGCAATTTCTTCAAATATTATTTTTCTGTCTTTCACACCTGACTCCTCAGGTTTTTTTTTTTTTTTGTATGAATGGGAAAAGAGATTAAAAAAATAAATTCTAATCTAAACCGAATGAAAATTTTTAATCTATTTTTTTTTTTTTTATTAAATTTAATATAGGCTTATTTTGAATTAATTAAGTAGAGATCCGATGGGCTTTTGAGCACGAAGACACACCCCTCAAACTAAACCCTCTAACTCCTCCTGCTTTCATTTCTAGCTAATGAATTAATTTTTATTTCTACAGTTCCACAAGGTTCCTTTTATCCAACCCCTTCTGTGCTAGGGAGGAAGTCCTAGTTTGAGGAGTGACATCCTCATGGGCAAACTTGAGAATTGTTTACGTTAAATAAATTTCTTCTTAATACCTACAAGCCAGCACTAATTGTTTTGATCTCAGTGTTAAGGCAACAATGGTGCAGACTGATAAACAAAAATCTTCCATTTTTAAAATGAGTTTTAAGTCCTGGTAAGAGAGAAAAGCCACCTAAGATCGTTGCTGTTAAGCAAAGCCAAAGTGCGGCTGAATTACGGTTGGTTGGCCTTGAAAAACAAGCGTGTGAAACGTCCCCCGGTAGTCATTGTTATTAATAATATTAAATATTTAACAATCAAACAAAAAAGTAGAAAATTATTGATTTTAATAAATTACAAAATCAATTATTAATAATTCTGTTGGCTTGTGTAATTTTGTTTTTATTATAATATCCAAATTGTTGGTTTTTTAGATGCCAGAAAAAAAAGATATTTTCATTTCTATAGAATATGCGCATGTGAAAATTATTCCTTAAAATGGAAAAAATAAGACTTTAACTTAAAAAAAAAGTAATGAAATTTTATATGTATTATATATTCTCATGTCTACAACATTGAGCCTTCTGCATTTCATCTTCTTGAGAATTTATTTTTAAAAACAATTTCCTTTGTTACAATATTTAAATATTTATATGAGTCTTGGAATAAAAAAAAGGAATAGAAAATTAAAGGTGGATTTAAAATACAATAAAAACCTAGACAGTCAGAGAAAGAGAATCTTGAGGAAATTTGTTTTGCTTTATAAATGAGAAATATTTCAAACAGAGAATAAAGAATCAATCATGAAAAGAATATCTAAGACTCTTTTTAAAGTTAGAAAGCTAATAATCATTAGAACTGACATCTTACTTTCTCTTACCTATATATATCTATTAATATAAATTGATAGAAAGAAAGTATTGCATTTATATAAGAAATTTGATGTCGAGACGTTGATATAAATACACTTTTTGAGGCCCTCCTGAGTCTAAAAAAGGGGGTCTCGCAAAATCGTCTGTGTTCAAAATAAATCATTTTAACTTTAACGATATTCTAATTATGATATATGTGATCCACGCATGTTTATTTATATCATTAGGTACCCAAATGATTTAAATTAAATATCGTACTGCCGGAAACTGAATATATGTTGACACAAAAAATCTGATATGATAAGCACAGAACATAACTTTAAATTACCGAAGATAAGAGAAAGTTGTGCTACCAATCACACCCGATTTTTATAAATATATATACAGTAGTAGATGGAACAAATAGTTATTGGTGAGATTTATATTTTATAATTATATAGCCTAGGTATAAGCTTATTTGATTTTTCTTCTACCCTTTTGGCGGAGTCGCGTATTATTTAGTGAGATATCAATGACCAAAAACAGAAAATTTATATAATTCATCTATTAATTAAGTCAACAATTCACAAAACGTATTTCTGTGGAGGTTGAATTGAAAATAATTCGACAATTTTTATTTATATTGTATATTTAGTTGGCTGAATTAAAAACCTTTTATTCGAAGTTTATAATCATGTTTGTTGTATTGTGTTTTTTTGATACAATGTTTGAGTATTGTAAAAAGTGTATGGCGGGAGGCTGATTCCAGGTTCCCTGTTGGTCTCTGTCCAATAGCCAAAATAAAAAAAAAAAAAATCGAACGAAGTTTATTGAAATATTTTCCAACCAGTTAAATACGCTGGTACTGTATATTTTAGGAGGATTATGAATTCTTAACCGATGAAAAAGCAGTTAATTACAAATACATTAACGTATAGGTAATTAACTATGTAGCAGAGTAAAAAAATGCCAAACACCAACTAAAAACTTTACTTTGAGCACTTAATAACAATAAAACACTCTTAGTCAAGTTCACTGTCACACGACGTTTCTGAGACTGTCTGTGCAGGGTGGCACCAAACTTGGGCAGCGTGGGTTAGTGGTAAAATTTCCCTTCGCGGACAAAATTTTCCCCAATTCAACTTGTGACAAAGTACACCGCTCTCCCCTAGTTAGTTTCTATTTTCTAGAATTTATTCTTAACACCAGTTTGAAGGCGACTTTTGATAATTTAGTAAAAGCTTATTAATAAAATTAAAAAAATATTGGCTTTTGGAACTTGAGACGACTTGCTAAATAATTTGTCGGACATTTCAGGCAAGACAGAAAAGCAATGGGAGGAAAAGCGCAAAGGGAAAAACTTTAGCTTTTCATTGTACCTAAATTAACCCCAGGAGTGAACGTTATTTACCAAAATAACACAACCCTAAAAGTTTATTTTAATGAATTTTTAAAAAAAAGTCTTGTTTTTTTTTCTTTTCTTTAAATTAGTAATAAAACTAATTTGAAAGTCGATAATTTGTTTTTAATTGAATGTCTGATAAGACCTACCCTTAAAGTAGGGTAAGCTTTAATATTCCAAAGCGGTTAAAGAGAAAATATTTCCTTTTCTAATTTGAGACTACATACACCTCTCAAATTTGTTCGTTGTACAAAACGATGGAAAAAAAAAACTAAATAGCATCTTCGTATTGCTCAAAGGAAAATGGAAGAGAGTGCTTTGAATTCATCTTCTAGTAAAAAAAAAGAGAGGAAAGGTAAAAGACGGTGAAAAGACAGATGCACACACCATAAATTTTCTTCCATAAAATGCTTTCTTATGATGAACAGAATTATTGGTCTCAATTTTGAACCCAATAAAACGTTTCATTGATCCTACTGCATGCTGGACTAATGATATCAAAAGGTTTTTTGAAGAGGGCTTGATCTGTCAAGGAAGAGAAGTGATAGGAAACCTGGAATCAGATAAAGGGAGGTGGAGATCAATCATTGTACAAATATATATGGCGTGTACGGGATATCAAATAAAAACCAATTTAATAAATTTCAGCAATAAATATTATTGTAAATGAGGCTCTCGTTATTGAGTGATGTATTATTGACAGAGCCGTCGAAAGTCTGACGAAATTAATCCTAACAGCTAGAGCTAATTCTGAGTTCAATTAACTCATCAAAATTGAGGTAAAAGCCCTTAGCCCAGAGGTAGAGCATTGGTTTCTGATACCAAAGGTCAAGTGTTCGCATCCAGTCCCAGGGGACAAATTTTATTTCAATTGAATTGGATACCAATCTATTAAAATAAATAGGGATGGGGTCTAAATGGCCTCCGATACCGAAAAAGATCTTAAAACGAATTAAAAAAAAAAAATTGAGGTAATGAATAGTCTAATATAATATTTTATATATCAATAAATATATAATTTTGTAATGGGCAAAAATTTTGTTTTAATTAATCTTGTTTACTTTTGGTTGAAAGTAAAGTAGTTGAGTTTTGTTTGTTTAACAAAGTATAAGAGCTATTAAATCTTTTAAGAAATTTTATTTGTGTCAAAATTTAATTATATTTTAGAAGAAAATTTAATAATAATTTCACTTTGATGTTTTTAATAAGAGAAACGTCAGGGAAATGATTAAAATTTTAAATGTGATAATTTTGGAAAAATTAATTAAGCTTCTGCTTTTTATTTTATTTTATTTTTTTTTTTTGAGTAGAAGTTGAAAAAAGTTCAAAACCAGAATCTGTTCTATTCTCAGAGGGCAACTCATAAAGTTCTTCAACTTTTTCTCGAGGATTTCTGATGAAGTTTTTAAGAGTTGACAGAGAAAAAAAATGATATAAAAGATGTCTCCATGGTGTGCTTGCGACCCACAGGAGCAATTGGAAAATATATATATCTTAGAGCGAAATAAATATTTTTCCAGAAAATTCTATAATTAATAATAACTCCTACTCGGTTCTCTCGTCAAACCCCAAGAGCAAAACGATCTCTGCTAATTTCACTACGTCTATGTAAACGGCAGTAAAATAAATAAACCTCACATCCAAGATTAGAGTTGAAATGAATAATATACCACATTAAATGCAAGAGAATAAGTTACTTTAACATCTATACTGTTAATATGATTCCAGAAATTCGATGGTATGGCGGCTTAATAATAGGCAGTTTAAAAAATATCTTGTTATTCTTAAATATACATCTATTTCAATTTTCTTTTTACTTTCTACTCTTAAGATTATTTTATCCAATTTAATTATTAAACTTTCAGATTTAATATATTTTTTAAATCGCCTGTTATTAGGCCGCCACTTTGGTGTTTAGTTGCTGGAAGATAGGCAACCAAAATAACAAACCCACAAGGGGATATATGAGGGAATGAATGTTTAATTTTTAGGAAGAATTACGAAAGATCCATCAGTGATATACCCAGTATGTTCATGTAGTTTTACTGGTATTTATTTTGACTCTTGGTGGTGCCTAACTTCTAGCAACCACAGGAAGAAATCGTATTAATTCCTGCATTCCATATTTTTTTAAAAACATCACAGGATGATTAAATTTAAATAAAAACAGTATTATAAGTCTATGTATATAAATATGATTGAATTTAAATTTCACAAATCAAAATATGAATGGCAAAGATTAAAAAATATAAATTTGATACACTCAACAAATTTTTTTTTTAGCCAAACAAAATACCCAAACCTCTGAATTCCATCACATAAAAATATAAATATATTGGTTGTAATTACCTACAAAATAAACGGATAATATACAAATTATTTTTTCTGGCCGATAGTCAATATGAAAATTAATTAGATAATTTACTGTTTAATAACTAAACTCACTATTTTCATTGATGATATGAACAACAAAATAGAGAATTATGAAGAAAGTGAAAAAAAAAAAAATATAATACTGGTAACTCAAAAGAGATTTAAATATGTATGGCAGCCAGAAGTGCAAAAATAAAAAGTAAAAGATTATAGGCCTATTTTATTCGTTATTTCGAGTGCCGGTCATGCTCATCAAAAAGACAAAATAGATACACGAAACGTCCACAAGATTTTATTTTTTCATCTTTAGCTGTCACTAAATCCTGACTTTATATAATAATCCAGTCATCAATAACCAATTAACCAAACTCTATTTCTTAAAGTTATTTACTGTATGCCTAATTTCATTAAATAAAAGTCCAAATGTTCTGATTGAGTAAAACTTTGGAAGAAAATTTTTTTTTTACGTCACCTCGTATAAAAATATAATGTGATAAGTTTCTCCTTTTGATAAAATTTAATTTAATAAAAGTATTGTATAAAAAATGGACCTTTTCTAATTCATTTATCAATGATAAAAAAAAAAAAGTGAATGAACTCTGTTGAAATAAATATAACTTGAAAATTCGTTTTAGCTTGCTATTAGTATGACGTTGAGAGGAAATTATTCAAAGTTAGCAAGCTAGTACTAATAATGATTTTATTAATCTGTCAAGGAACCATTTAATAATTTCCTTTATTATAAAGTTTTAGGCTACTTTGCACATCTACAACCTCTCTTAAATTTTCTAGGTAATATAAGATATTAGCCATATTTCAAGTTCAAGAAGTTTGAGATAAATTGAAATTTAATCATTTGCATAAGAATAGAAAAGATGGTTCTTTGAACAAAACTTGTTTTATTAGAATTCATAAAAATCCAAAAAAAAAAAAAAAAGTTATCCTGATAACTTCAACGAAAACAAAGTTTTTCGTTTTTATTATGAAAGCTAAAGCTTTTCTCACAGCCTAATCATAAAAGAATAAAGATAAACGTCAAGAAGATCGAGGTTAGTTCGCTTTTAAAACAAATGAGTGGGAGGGAGTGAACTTTGTGGAGGTTCTGTTCCCTCGCAATTCTCTGATTTATGGAATCGGAAGGGATATTAAAACTATGTAAATTAGCTCAGCAGTGAGTCATTACCCAGGATCTTAATATGGGTAATAATGTGGCATTAACGGTACTAAAAACTTAATTGACGAAAGATTTAAAATATATTTTTAAACTTAAAGTGATGTTACCATTATGCAAATGGCTTCTCATTGTAATTTATTTTAAAAATTCTATTTATTTCTAAAGTGACCAACAAAGTCACTAATGGTTTTTTGAATCATTTAGGCTCATTAAACTGAGCAAACGTGATCCGATTTAGAAGAGATCTTGTGCAATTAATCAAAAAATTTAATATTTTTGGGAAGTTTGGGCTTTTATCAGTATAACAATAGAATTTTCTAATAAAAATTATATTTATTATTTCCAAATGTTTTTATCAGTTCCTTAATTTATTGTATTGTTAAACCTTTAGAAATAAAAAAATATTGTACATTTTTTTGTAGAATTATAGTATAGGCCTATTATTGTTATACTGATAAAAGCTTAACGGGGGGGGGGGGGGTTTTGGGCTTTCATCTATAAAATATCTCGGTGAGAGTCTCTGAAAAATTTAGTTGTTTACTCTACTGAAAGTTTTATCTAAAGGGCGTCACAGTTCAAGGGATATTGTACATGAGTCAAAAAATCAGCTACATTTTTAAACCGTAAATTATATTTTTATAAGTATACACTCACATTTGTTAATTCTCTAAAGTAGATTGCCCAAATGACTAAGTGACTGATGAATTTTTCGATTAATTTGCGCAGAACTCTGTATAGGCCGGTTGTCTTCAATTTCTATGGAGAATTAACAAGAGTGTATACTTATAAAAAAATAATTTACGGTTTGAAAATGTAGCTGATTTTTTGACTCATGTACAATATCCCCTGAACTGTGACGCCCTTTAGATAAAAATTTGCAAATTAATAAGAAAATTTAAAAGTGAGTTGGTCATTAGGGTTGACTACCTTTCAGCAATCAAACATGAAACAGTGAATTTTTCCAAATTTATCCGAGATCATTGATTCCAATAATATTAGATAGAGAATGGAGTATTTTATATTTATTATTAGAGAATTCTATTGTTATACTGATAAAAGCCCAAACTTCCCAAAAATAATACATTTTTTGATTAATTGCACAATATCTCTTTTAGACAGAATCACGTTTGCTCAGTTTAATGAGTCTAAATGTAGACTATATGAAATACAACAAAATTTTTCCTTCCAAATACCATATAGGCTTATACTATTATAAGTTTTATTATGTCATAATTGTTATATTATTGTTTAAAAATATATAATTTGAGAATGAGGTCATTCATGCAAGTTTTGATCTCATTAAATATGCACAAACCTTTAACTATTGTTCCCAAAGGTAGGTGGACCAATCATTGAATAACATACAAACCATATCTATTTATTTTATAAAGACCTTTGTATCTATTCACTAGTAGTATTCTGTTCCTCTATTGATAGTCGTTTTTTGTAAATTCGCTTTTATAGAATTAATGCATGATCCATCGTCATAATAGTCAGATAAAACAATATGTAACTGAGAGTAATATATATGCAAGAGATAAAAACGTTAATAAAGGGGCATTGATCGAAAAATATCTAATTTTATCAAATTGGAAAAACAAGAATTCAAACTCTTAACAACAAATAAATTTTATTCTAAAATATCTACTAATTAGCTTGCGAAACGAGAGATAACAAAACAAACTTGTATAAAGAGGCTAAGGCCTTTAAGGCTTGTAATCTAAGATATAAAGTATATTCCTTCGATGGCTGGTAAATAAATCTCTCAAATGGTAGGTAGGCAGCGAAAATAACTTTATTTCAATCTTCTCGTTGATGTTTGTTACATCTTTTCTAAATTCTGGTCCAAATTTTTACTTTCTCTTACCTCTATATATGTTAATATATAGAGAGAGAAAGTATTGCATTCATGTCTAAAATTCGATGTAGAGATTTTGAGGTCTCCTGAATCCAAAAAAAAGTGGTTTTCGCGACATGGTCTGTCTGTGTGTATGCGTGTGTGTGTGTGTCTGTGAACAAAATATCTCAAGAACGAAAAGAGCTAGGAAATTGAAATTTTATATTTAAGTTAGGCACCCCCAAGGGACGTGACACGAAGCTTTTGAACAAAATCGGCCAAAAAGTACTAGTACTTTACAGATGCACTTTCAGTTTTTTCCGATTTTCTCGAAATTCGCTCAAACGATTTTGATTAAAATTCAAAAATCAATTATTTTTTAAATGCTCTTTAAAATATATATTCTCATTTTGCCATTGAAATCATTTGAAGATCACTTTATTCTTGCACTTTATTGGAAAGATAGGAGAAATGGTTGCCTTGGTAACAAAATATAAATATTTTCACATACAGAATTTTATAGTCTTGATACCCCCGGGGGGGCTAATCAAAATTTATTATGAGTATGAAGTTTTGTGTGGCCCTCGGGGCTTGGTGTAGAGGTCGTATACCAAAAGTCGCGGGTTCGGACCCCAGGCAGTCCGATGATTTTATTTAAGCCATTTGGGTACCAAATTTCGGTAGCTGGCGCTTGACACACTAATTCGTAACAGAGTCCATATAGCCTAAATGCAATTTAAAAAATATATATATTTTTAGAAAAAGTATTACAATACTAACAATACTTTCTCTCTATATACATATAAATACTGTATATAGATAAGAGAATGTAAAAGTTACAAGTGGGCACTACCCCACTTGTACAGAAGGCCGAGAGGACAATATCTACTTTCCCTGAGTCGATCTAAAAAAAAAATTTTAATCAACTTGAATTACTTGGAAAATTGTAAATTATTTTATCGTGAGCTGTAATAACTATCTATTTCCATAGGTAGAGATAAACTTTTATTTTTTATTCCAATATCACTTTTTTTTTCTCTGGGGACCATAAAGCCAATCCAAAAAATCGAATTTTTTGTATGATTTCATGTTAGTTTTATCACAGGTATGATAAATTAAAAACGAAAGATAACCAACCACAATTCATACATTTTTTATTTCATCTATATTTATATATCAGGAATCGATAGCAAAAAAAAAAAAAAAAACTCGATTGTGAATGTATTGGAATTTATTATGAAGAGGGTCAGAGATGACAGGGACGATTCTAAATTTTTTACTTTTTTATCACCTGAGAGAGTTCAAGTTGGATCTTATTGGGGGTTTATGTCAGTCAGAAAAATCATATATTTGGCATGGATACGAAATACATATTTATAGATGTAGACAAATAGGGTCGTTTCGTATAAGATATTTTATTATGAATATGTCCATATAAATCATTTCAAATAAAATTTTTCTGAATGACGTTTTTGATTATGGGCTAAGAAAAGATCGAAACGTAAGATAGTGATGAATACATAGGCGCCGGAGCTGGGGGGGCAAGGGTACATTGCCCCCCTGGCATCCTACAGGGGGGGGGCAGAGGGGGGCAAAATTTCTTTTTTATTTCATTTATTTTTAAAAATGATATATTTTTACTTTTGAAAAATAAAATTTTCTAACTTAAAAAAAATTAAAAGTGTAAGAAATTCATTTTTTTCCAAATTTTTTCCAAAAATTTTTGATAAAATCACTAGCAAGTTTTTTAAAATTTTAATTTTATTAAAATTGTGATTTTATTTAAAATTTTTAAAGTTTTATAGTAGATTTGTTTTTGTTTTATACTATTTAAACATATTAAATTATTTTAATAATATAATATATATATAATAATTTTTCAAAAAAAAATTTTTTGCCCCCCCCCCCCCCCTGATTCAAATTCGTTCCGGCGCCCCTGGATGAATATAAATAAAAAAAATTGTCTCTTAGTTAGTTTCAACATCTGTATTTACTCCTAGCTCATTTCTTTCATGGTCAAAAATGTCCACACAGACACAGACACACAGACCAATTTGCGGGACTCAGGGGATCTCAAAACATTAAAAACTCAAACGAAAATTAAATTTTAGAATTGATAATATTATTTTGAAAGGTCAGGCAACTGGGGTTATTTCTTTTATTGATGATTCAATGTACAAATATATAATATCAATATATTCTGGGTTATTTCGAGCATTTCATAAATTCATTCAGTTTCTGTCTATAGGACACACACAATCTAATTTGATTATTTGTTATGTCTAATTTTGTCAAAATAACCAATAGAGGATCAATACGTTTACAATGGCTTAGCGTTGAGGATGGTCTGACTCTGAAGATGCCAGATGATCTTAAATTTGACTCAAAGGTCGTGAATCATTAATAAAAGAAATAACCCTTCCTGGCTCGGTCTTTCTTCAAAATAATTTATAACAATTTTAAAATATTTTTCTATATTATTCAAAAAATCTAAAAAATCGTATCATTTCAATATAGGCTACAGCAGTGAATAAAAATTTAATTTAGAAAAAATAAAAACGGGATCTCAGACCCTTGCCCTGTAAATTCCTATGAAAATTTTTCATTTGCTATTTTATAGATACTATGTAGGCAGCCATAACGAGAAATAAAACGCAATTTTATTTCAATGTGCTCGTCGACGTTTCGTGTGCTAATCGCCCCCTTCCTCAGGACCTGGTAGAGAGGAGGCGACGAGCGTATTGAAATAAAATTGAAAATTGCGTTTTATTTCTCGTCCAGCCATAGAAAAAATATCTTTTTCATTTGCTTTCAAAAAGATGAACCACCTCTGATAGTCCTATGCCTCAATAAGTAGCCAAATATACTTCTGCTATAAACAACATACTCATGCTATAAACACTGCACCAAGCACAAGTCGTTCGCTCTATAGGTCTGCCTCCGACGAGGCCTATAGAATCGCACGAATCTCTCTATTTGAAATGAATTTTAAAAATTCGGAATTGAATTACAATCAATAATGTGAAATTTTTTTATATATAAAGATTTGATTAAATAAATTTAATAGGTTATTATTAATTTTTTAAGGTCGTTTGTGGCATTCAAGGCCTAAATGACATCGGGCTCTATTTATATCAATTGCTTGGTAGCCAGTCAATTTAATTTATATAAATTATTGTCGCCCTATGGCCTAAGTTGCCGAAAAGACTGCCTGAGTGTGTGAGTGTGAATGCGAAAAAAGTGTGTGTTTTTTATAAAAATAAATAAATAAAATTTTGTCGTATGTGACGGCATGCAAATCCCTGACCCCTAGTACAATACAATAGGCAACAATTCTACCATCTCTGCTATGGCCCAGGGGCTAATAGTTTATTATGTTATTATTTTACTTATTCCAAGAAATAAATCAATTATTGCCGATTATCCGCTTTCGTCAACTAATCGGTATAGTTTTAAAGACTTCGAAAAATTAATTCGTCATCAATCAGATTACGGCTTTACGTGCTTACGATATTTAAGTTATTATAATTTTTTTTTTTTAATCTTACAATCTATGAATTCACTAATTGATGAAAAGTATACCCGAGTATATATATTTTTTTTAAACAAATTATCATTTAAAAAGGGTAAAATGACTGATGATTAAAGTAAACTAACCAAGATTAGAAAATGAAAAATTAGTTGTTTTTTTTTATCTTATTTAAAAATATTTTTTAAACCTAAATATAAGAAATATTAAATAATGAAACAATATAAACTAATAATTTAAAAAAAGAGCGTAAGATGCAGTAACAAACACAAACACGCAAAAAAAAAGAAAAGAAAAATGATATAAGATATGATGGTCATAAATTTCACTTAAAAGTGAAATATTTTTTTAAGAAGCCTTACAATAGATTAAAGAGTCAAGCTGATAATTAATCAAATTTTTTTTCTTTTCATGAAAAGAATATTTAACTGAAGATTATTACGAATAGTTAAAAAAATTCAAGAAGTAGGATCATGTTTGTTATATCATACATATATCAAAAGTAAACAAAAATTTTTAATTAAAAAAAAAAAAAAAAACAAGCTTTAGTGATTAACTTTTCAATGTAATTTTTTTTTTTTATGAGGTAAATAAAAATTATTTTATATAATATCTATCGATTGCTTCCTGAACATTTAATGAATTCCATCTCTCATTCCACATTGGTTACCATCAATTTCGCTCGCTGGGAAAATCCTCTTTAAAACAAAGAAAGAAAAGAGCTCAAGTACGAGACGATATTTGATTAAATAAATTTAATAGGTTATTATTAATTTTTTAAGGTCGTTTGTGGCATTCAAGGCCTAAATGACATCGGGCTCTATTTATATCAATTGCTTGGTAGCCAGTCAATTTAATTTATATAAATTATTGTCGCCCTATGGCCTAAGTTGCCGAAAAGACTGCCTGAGTGTGTGAGTGTGAATGCGAAAAAAGTGTGTGTTTTTTATAAAAATAAATAAATAAAATTTTGTCGTATGTGACGGCATGCAAATCCCTGACCCCTAGTACAATACAATAGGCAACAATTCTACCATCTCTGCTATGGCCCAGGGGCTAATAGTTTATTATGTTATTATTTTACTTATTCCAAGAAATAAATCAATTATTGCCGATTATCCGCTTTCGTCAACTAATCGGTATAGTTTTAAAGACTTCGAAAAATTAATTCGTCATCAATCAGATTACGGCTTTACGTGCTTACGATATTTAAGTTATTATAATTTTTTTTTTTTTTAATCTTACAATCTATGAATTCACTAATTGATGAAAAGTATACCCGAGTATATATATTTTTTTTTAAACAAATTATCATTTAAAAAGGGTAAAATGACTGATGATTAAAGTAAACTAACCAAGATTAGAAAATGAAAAATTAGTTGTTTTTTTTTATCTTATTTAAAAATATTTTTTAAACCTAAATATAAGAAATATTAAATAATGAAACAATATAAACTAATAATTTAAAAAAAGAGCGTAAGATGCAGTAACAAACACAAACACGCAAAAAAAAAAGAAAAGAAAAATGATATAAGATATGATGGTCATAAATTTCACTTAAAAGTGAAATATTTTTTAAGAAGCCTTACAATAGATTAAAGAGTCAAGCTGATAATTAATCAAATTTTTTTTTCTTTTCATGAAAAGAATATTTAACTGAAGATTATTACGAATAGTTAAAAAATTCAAGAAGTAGGATCATGTTTGTTATATCATACATATATCAAAAGTAAACAAAAATTTTTAATTAAAAAAAAAAAAAAAAAAAAACAAGCTTTAGTGATTAACTTTTCAATGTAATTTTTTTTTTTATGAGGTAAATAAAAATTATTTTATATAATATCTATCGATTGCTTCCTGAACATTTAATGAATTCCATCTCTCATTCCACATTGGTTACCATCAATTTCGCTCGCTGGGAAAATCCTCTTTAAAACAAAGAAAGAAAAGAGCTCAAGTACGAGACGATGTTGTTAAAAGCGATTAGGTTTAATTAATCATGAATATTTATAAAATATAACAGTATTTTCACCCTTTGAAGTAGTGACAAGACTTATTTCCCTAGTTAGAGATTGTCCACAAGAAAGCAACCTCCCCCGTCCCCCTCTACCTCCTGAGGATTGAATGAAAAATTTAAAACAATACTATACTCCCTCCGTCCCAAATTAGTTGCTATATTTTAATATTTTTCTACTTATAATTTTGTTTTAATATTTTTCAGAGATTTTAGGTTGATTATCAATCATTATTTGCTCTTTAAGTACAGTCGACGCCACAAGTGCCTGATGTGAGTAGGGTGGAGCCTTGATCTTAGTCAACCAATATTTTATTTTTAATGCAATTGAAGGGGGAAAGCGGTTCCCGAAGCTCAAAGCTCCACTCTCGATCACATTAGGTCCTTGTGGAGCCGATTGTACAGTGCCAAATTAGTTTCAAAATATTGCTTCGAAACAATTAGAATGAAAATAACAGGTGTAGTAAGGCTATTATTTAGTTTTGTTTTATTATTGTATTTATATTGTTTTAATAATTCTTTGTATATCGTTTGTTGAGAACCATAGTGGCGAAGGTCAGAAAATCAACAATTCGAGAAGAGGTGTTTGAAAGTTTTATAAACATAGAGGCCTACATTTAAATAGCCGGACAACAAATGAAATAGCCACAGGGGGTCCGCTGGTGTAGTTGGCTAGGGTGTCGGCTTCTACAAACTAATATTATTATTTAATGAAAGAATTCCGCACGCTCAGGATTTGAACAGGAATCTTCTTTGTAGAAGCTGACACCCTAGCCCGCTAGACCCGCTAACCAAGCATAAAATTTGAAAAAAAAAAAAGATCTCATAAGCAACTTCTACTCATACCAATGGCGGATACAAAGAGAGGGGGGAGGGGGTAAAGGAGGTAATTAATTTTAATATAAAATTTTAAAAATTAACTTATTAATTACTTAATTACTTAAAAATTGTATTTGTATAAATATTCTGGTAAACAAGTACAGAATGCAACTATAAATTAACGAAAGTGTGCGGCCAGTCCCACCAGATTAACTTCTCTCCTGCGAGGGCCCGCCAAAGGTGGGTCTGAGCCAGAGTAGGGGGAGGTCCAGGGAGGTCCGAGCCAGAGTAGGGGGGTAGGGAGGGAAAAGAGAGAGAGTAGGGGGCGAGCCAGAGTAGGGGGGCCAGGGGGCCCGAGCTTTTTTAAGTTTTTTAAAGAAGTGAATTAATTGATACTAAGTTCTAAAATATTGATGTACTCAATTGTAATTAAGTAAATAAATACAATTCAAAAGTTTTAATTTTACGCCTGCTGAGCGAAAAAGGATTGATTATTGTTGTTAGGTCTATTCTGCCACGGATGGGTGGCACTAACAGGTTTGTACTGTATCCGTTGAAAGAAACATCTTTTTTTTTAATGATATTTTAGACATGGCGAAAATAAATGAAGTTGAGAGAACAATATTTAAAGAACTAAATAAATTTGATTTATTGATGAACAGCTTAGCAATTTTTATATGGCTATGTATATTTATGCAAAATGCAATTTTTTATATTAAATCTCTAGGGAGGATTATTATTACATCAATCAATATAATGTTCTTATAGTAAGAATGACAATAATATGCAAAATAGTGTAATATATTTAATATATCAGAATCACGCCTCATCTTGGATGAACGGAAAACCTATTAATCAATAAAATATTTAAATAACTCAGTTAACGAAATGACAAGAGATCCTGGGTTCGTATCTCATGGTCTCCGATTAAATTTTTCAAATTTAACGGGCAAAATTACTAAGATATTGTTAATATAATTAAATATAAAGTTTGTTAACTATTTTTTCTCTATGCAGTAGCCTATATAATCTATCGTTCAGAAAGAGCCTCATTAGATTATGCAGTGTCCTCTACTCTAAGGGACAGAGGTATAAAAAGTTTTTATATTTGTTAAACGTTTTTTTTTATTTTTTTATTAATTGTCTTTGCCTTTTTAATAAAGGTGGAAGTACATATTTTGTTTGTTTTTGTGATTATGAAGCGAAAAGTCAGGCCAAAGCATTAATTAGTGTCTTAAAATAGCTTCGAAAGTGATAATTAAATCTTTATTAAAAAGGTTGAACTGTCTTTTATTTCTACCTTTTAATAAATCTCAAATAAAAAACACGCTCAGCATTCTCGCTATTTATATTTACAAAATGAGATACGCCTAAAATGGAAATATTAAAATATGTTAAATAAAATTCTACATGAAATGAGAAATTTAATTGGGTCCCTTGTGAATATTTTAAATGAAGAATAGCCGTCAACAAAACAATAGAAATTAAACAAAGCCAGGCAAGAGTGAATCTCAAATGCCAAATTGAAATAACTTGCGAAAAAGCTGAATCAAACAAAAGAAATATTCTTAATTCTTAATCACTAAAATATATTTAAATCAATTGAATTCTAATACGTAGAGGTTATAGATTTCAATTTTTCAACTTCTATTTGACCTAAGAAACGGGACAAACAAAAAAATTCGGAAAGAAACAAATTTACTTTTTTTTTATATTGTCACTTGTCGGATCTTGTTTTTTATATTTAAAAACTATTCACTTTTCGAAAAATCGAGAAAGAATTAAAATTTTCTAAAATAGTGTTTTATCTTAAAATAAAAAATTGAGGTGAGTAATCTACTACTTCTGGTTTAATTTTATTTTCCCATTCTTGTGCCCTTGTAAAAATGGAGTGAATTTTTTTTTAATTCTGAGACAATGCAAATTTTTTATAGCAAATATTCTAATTTACAATTTTTTTAGTCATTTATTAATCCGCTCAGTGAAAATAAAAAACATGTCTTAAAGTGCGCGTCTCGAAAAGCCGTTAAAAGACGACCAAGTTACTCTAGGCGACAAGAGAGGGCGTTAGTTTCTCCCATAGGAATACAAGGGATTTATTCCATTTCATTTTAAAGATTCCAGCTAATTAATTAACAGTAAAAAATTAATTATTTTTTTAACACAATGATTACTAATTTAATTATCTATAAGATATAGAGCGAATTTTTAAAAAATATGTTTTCTTTAATGCGATTAATCTAAAAAAAAAAATGTATTTTTTCAAAAATCAAAAAAAAGGCTTCTATAAGTTGTAGATATTTTAAATAGCTTTAATTAGCCCCCGGGTGTGGCGTAGTAGGTAGCGTGCCTACCTCCTATACCAAACGTCGCGGGTTCGGATCCAGGCAGTCCGATGATTTTATTTAAGCCATTTGGATACCAAATGGCTTAAATAGAAATGCCTGAACCCCAATAGATATTTTCAATACAACGGTTATCGTCTAAAGTCTTAAATGGCCTAAGTTGCCGAAAAGACTGTGTGAATGTGTGTGTGAGTGTGAGTGTGAATGAGGAAAAAGTGTGAATGTTTAAAAAAAAAAAAATAGCTTTAATTTAAAAAAAAAATTTGAGGTCGATAGCTTCAAAATTGTGGCCGCTGAAATCTCCCAAAATTAACACCCCGAGACGATCTTAAAGATTCCAGCTAATTAATTAACAGTAAAAAATTAATTATTTTTTTAACACAATGATTACTAAAGAATAAGTTTTTTTTTTTTTTTTTTAATTCGAATGTAAAAAAAGAAGCCGTTCATTAATAATAAATATCTAGATTTTAAAAAAATTTCAAAAGTAATAATAATCAATATTGAGATTAATGACCGCCTGGGGTTCATTTGTGGCTTGATTGCCGAGGTTTTTTTTTTTTTTTTTTTTTTTTTTTTTTTGTCAATTTATTCCCTTTAATTCTTAAGATAAATCTTTCATGCATTCATTAAAACCATTAAAAATGATTTTAAAAAAGCAGAAAGCCTAAATTATATCTCGAGTGATCTTTAAATATGGAATATATTATTTGCATATCCATGTCAATATTTAAGGGCTATGTTTAAATTTCTAACTCCGATATTTATCTAATAATCTAATTTAATTTATTCTAATTGTAAATGTGGAGAGATCAGAGAAAAATGAATTTAACTGTTCTATGTTTAAAAAAAATTGTCTCCACCCTCTTGTCGATGAATTATTTCCCCCTTCTCCCTATATACTGGTGTCAAGAGTATTCAAAATAAACAAGCAGAAAATCATCAAAAAATAATATTTAATAATAAGTCATGTCCCTCGGGGGGGGGGGGCAGGGCGGGGAAAGGGGGGGGGGGGGGGGGAAAAAAAAAAAAACATGTCATGATTGAATTTTATCGTTTAATATTGTTACACCTGAAGATGAGAATACCAGAAATTAATTTTATATACCTACTCGTTCAAATAAAAAAGAAAGATGTAAAAAAAAAAGATAATTCCTTTATATCCATTAATAACAATTCAATTGTTTTTTAATCCGAAAGCATTTGAACATGGAATTGGCAATTTGAGGGTGTCTGTCTTTCATATCTTGAGCTCTGTCAATCAATATTATCATTTAATTTAGTTCAAATCAAATCATCTATTAACCTGGGCCATTTAAGAAAAATACTCTTCAATTTTGTTTTTGTTTTTTTCTCTTTTGTTTTCATTTTTGTTTAGTTCCTTTAAAAAATTAATTTCAATAAAAGTCGACTTTAATTTAAAAAAAAAAAAGAGAAAAAAAAATGATTGACATGTTTGTAAAAGACAAAAGAAAATACAATAACTTTTTTTTTACCTAAATGATTAGATTATTTATGCTAAGGTTGTCTGTTGTTCGTGGTGATTGAAAAATAAAAAAAAAAAATATTCGCTTTCTATATTTATTGTGTTTTAGTATAATTTATCTTTTCGTAAAAGAAAATTGAAAATATGTGAGAAATGTTAGTAGGCTAATTGATAAAATAGGTTACTATTGTAGTCATTTGTGTCTTTTAATTATTTTCGAATTAATAAATTAAATAAATAACCAATATTTAATATACTGAAGAATTATAACAATGATCTATGTTCCAGACTCGTCGTATAGTTTGTGAGTGTACACCAAATGAAAATAACAACAGCTACGAAACAAAAATCAATCTAAATTTCAAAACAAAATCTCTGCATGTTTAAATATCCTCAACCTGAAGAGCAAGACCTAAGCATTTTCATTGTAGCCTCAACGATAATAGTAACTAATAACACAAAATCTTATTTTTTTAGATTTGATCTAGAGCAGCGTTTCCCAACCTTTTGAAGTCCACGGCACCCCAAAGGTGCGTTGGGAATAATATTACCCACTAGCGGCACCCTTCCTTTTTTTTCCCTATCAAATCGAAATTTTTTCCACCCTGGGGCAAAACTTTATTTTTTCGTCTCTTTATTTTATTTTTTTTATCTAAATATCTCGCGGCACCCCTTAGGCATTCTCGCGGCACCCTTGGGTGCCGGGGCACACCGGTTGGGAACCACTGATCTAGAGTGTTTTTTTATAATTAGGCCTACTGACACTATTTTTAATAATTATATTTTTGAATATGATATTTTTATATTGTAGGTATAATAAATCTAAACGGCCACGGGGCTTGGAGTAGTTGGTAGCGTGTCTACCTTCTATACCGAACGTCGCGGGTTCGGACCCCAGGCAGTCCGATAATTTTATTTAAGGCATTTGGATACCAAACTTCAATCCCCCAATTTCATTACCCAATACGGGTATTTAACTTAATGGCCTATTGAAAAAAGAAGGGTGTGTGTGTGTGTGTGTTGGGGGGGGTGGGGGAAAAAAAGGGGAGAGTGTTTAAAAAAAAAAAAAAAAAAAAAAAAAATTCAATCAATTGGATACCAAATGTCAATTTCATACAATTAGGCCTATATACTAAATTTTATCATCTGGATTCTTCCATTGCGAGGCAGAAAGAGGAATTTGAATTTTTTCTCTATGGATATCGGAAAAAATTTGTATTTGATATTCTATCTATTGTTCAAAAGGGATGGTTTATGGGCTATAATAAAAGACCCAGAGAATCCAAACTCAGGGAAGTTCACATAGACACTGCATATGTAGTGGTGTGTCAATTGGGCGGCCTAACTAGTAGGCGTCTTTCAGAAACTAGAAGGTGCAATCTTCGCCAAGGTGTATTAGAAGAAATTATAAAAAAAAAAAACAGCTAAGTTTTTGTACCAAAATTCTATTAAACTTTAAAGTGTTTTCTTAATTAATATGGACAATCGCAATCAAAAGGTAATTAATTTGAATTTTTAATTAGAAATAAAGACGATAAAAAATGTGAATAGTAAATAATTTCTAATATTTGCAATTACTAATATTGGAGACGCCTGCATTCCGCAACCAGAAATGCATGCGTGTATTGTGGGTTCTCTAGTTTTCAATTACTGTTAATAATAATATGTAATTAATTAATATTTTTTAATGGGAGTAATTTCAGACTTTTATTAACCAAAATTCAGACAACAGACAAACCAACATTTCGAAGATCCTGCGTCGTTCAGGACACTATTAAAAAATTTTGCCCATTTAATATGTTTTACAACAAATAAATAATAGATTGAAATAAGTCAAAATTTCATCAAAGACAAAGTGGAGTAATATCATAATACAGTTAGAAGATGAAATAAAATAAAAGACATTTTTTCGGCCCGAATTATTTTAATATTCCTTGTCGATGTTTTGGTGACTAAACCCATCTTCAGGACAAAGGTGTTGTGACACTCTTCCTTCAGTTGTTAGAAAAGTAAGAATATTTTAGAATTTCTAACAACTGAAGGAGGCAGAGCCACAATAACACCTTTGTTCTGAAGATGGGTGACGTTTAGTACCTGAAACATCGACAAGGAATATTAAAATAATTTTTCTTTTATTTTATTTCATCTTCTAGCTGTATTATGGTATTACTCCACATTGTCTTTGATGAAAGGAAGTCTTATTTCATCTTTTAACAAATAAATCTTTTTTTAAGAAATTTTCAAAAGAGTGGAGAGAGTTACACACATTTTTTAAATTGTATAAATACATTAGAATATTAATATACCAGTAAATTAATTATATAATTAATATTTTGGAGTAAACTATATTTTTAATTATGGTAAAAAAAAAAAATTGAATATGAACACTTTCTCATATAGGGTTCTGAAGAAAGGAACTTTGTTGGGACTGACTTGTAGTTTTGATTGATAAAAGTCTGAAATTGTATTTGTTTCATTAATTACAACGATCCTAATTAAATAATATGTTTTAAATAGACCTATATGTTTCCAGTGCATAAAATTTAAGACACCTCTTTTCAGTTTAGTCTAAAAAGTAAGATACAAAAAGAGCGTATAAGAATTTAAAGCCTAATTAATATAGATTCACTTGTTTCACACTAAAATCAATGTCGGATTGGTTGGAAAGTCGATTTTTAATTTTTTTTAGGTTTTATTTTATCATAAGATTTTATTTTATTTTTTTTGACGTATGTTAATTCTCCAATTCAATAAGATTTTTCAAATTTGATTAAAAATTCATATGACAGATCATGACAATGACGGAGAATTAATTCAAAAGAGGAATTTTATAAATTAGAATTCCATAGTATTTTAGTCCTATAAATCTGCCAACCTTTACACAAACTTAGCAAAGCGACAAATATTTTTGAAATAACTCACCGAGAACTGACGAAAGGATTATAAATATGATGGGAGGCAGCAGCATTATCTCCGCAATGAACCACCATTTGCTAGCAGAGTGACGTCATTCCTGAAAAAAAAAAAGAAAATTAAACACCTCAGTTGAAAGGAATCTTTTTGACAAATCGTTTAAATTAAATTTCTTCATTGAAAAGCCATTATATAATTTATTTTATGAATGCTTTAACAAAGGGGAGCGGAATTAAGGGAAGAAGACTATACTACAAAGTATAGAAATTCAGTTGTAACTGGTTGCAAGTCAAGTGTGGCTTGGAATTTGCACCTGTATCTGTCTGTCTCTCTGATGCTGGGAAGAGATAGATGCCTAAAGCTAAATCCATTTTCATTCAATACATTGTCTTTCTCTTCCATTAGAAGCAGCTTGAATGCTGCTATAACAAACAAGTCTGAAAACCCGAAAGAGAAAGAGACAAATAAAAGTGAGATAGAGGCCTTGAAATTTCTTCTATATAAGAAGAAATAAAATTCTATTAAATTAAAAAAAAAGTCAATTAATTAAGCTAAATATTATTATCAATTTATCTTACTTTTATTTCAATCTTAAATGGGTTAATTATTATATATATTAATATATGGGCATTGGCATTATTAGTACGCGAAAAATTACAGTTAAATTATTATTTCTTTGGGTCAGAGAAATAGTTAAGTTGGAGAATTATAGCAAGCCGGTCCGACATACAGCTTGATGAGAGAAAAGGAGGGTATAGAGTAGGAATCAAGCAGGAGTTAAATGAGGCTTGTCATGTCAAATTGTCGTTTAACTTTATGGATAAATTAAAAACCCTGTCTCTGGATCCGCCATTGTCAGGAATAGCCATTCTATGGTATTATAGGAATTCTATGGTTGTGACAGACTGAACCAATAACCTATAACCCCACCCGCACTCTCCTAAAAAACTAATCAACAAACATCGATCGAAGTTGACCAACTCTGCAATAGTGAACGACATATACTATCTGTATCAGCCAAAAGTTTTTTTTTTTTTCTTTTTGGAATGGGTGCATAAGGTCCATAGACCTATAATGACCAGTGCTCCCATGCAGCCAGGAAGAATATATTTAAAACAAAAAAATAAAGGAGAAGCATAAAAGGGTAACTCAACTGCGGGAACTAAGAAGATGCCTGTTGAGATTAGACTTGAAAGTCTGAAGATTGTAGGTTTTAAGGAAGATGACGGAGGGAGTTTGTTCCAATCACTGGAGGTCATGAGGCAAAGGAAGATTGGAATTGACTAGTTCTGTTGGTCATGATCGGAACAGCATAGGTATGCTGGGACGATGCCTCCCTTGTCTATCCATTGGATAGAGATCTAACTCAGCCCTTTCTATATATAGAGAGCTTAGAGACGTGATTAGAGAGATGATATTTTTTTTTTAAGTTTTTTTATAAGATTAATTAAAGCATTTGAAACATTTTGACTGTATGAACAAATGTGTGTTGGTTGCATAGCTTAAATGTACTTGGTTTCTCAAAATTCTGTATGGTTGTTTCTCTCACCGATAGGGTGCACTGCTAGAGCGGATACTTTTGACTGGTACAGATAGTACGGTGAGCGCCACAATTAAGTCCCCACCTGATAGCTTTGTATGGATAGCTTAAGTATATGGAATAGTATATAGTAAATGGTGAAATAATTTTAAATTTAAAAGGTAAAATAAAATCCTCTGTACCAGATTTTACGTTTTACCTTTTCGGTCATTAAAATTATTCCACTATACACCATATACTATACCATATTAAGTTCTACCAGGTGGGGACTTAATTGTGGCACTCACTGTACATCCCATAGGCTGAGAACGCCGGAGTGAATATAAATAATAAATAATAAATTTGAAAATCTCTTGACTGATATTTTTGAAATTTAATAATTTTTTGAAAAAATTAATTAGAAACCTAAAAATAAATAGAGATCATATCCCAGGCCAGGAGTTCTAGTCTAGAAATTAAAAAAAAAAATTAATCTTTTCGGCATCTTAGGCCATATGGACCCTGTTATGCAATGGTGTGTCAAAGACCAAACATCGAGTTTTGAGAAAATCAACAATAAAGTTTTTTGTTTACATTGGATTATATATAATTTTTCTTGTCAATTGTGCAAGTAACATTAAATATAAATTTTTTTAGGACATATTTCATAAAAAAAATACTATTAATTAAAGCAATTGAAACAATATTCCGTGCTTAACTCATTTTTGAATTTTTTTGGTCTTTGACACATCATTGCATAACAGGGTCCATATAGCCTTTGAACGATACATATAATAATATGGTATAATGTTTTATTGGGGTCCAAGCACATTTATTTAAAGCATTTGTTATCCAAATGATTTAAATAAATGATAGAAAGAGAGGTTACCTGTAGCTAAAACCTTTTTTTTTTTTTTTTTTTAAATAAATATTCATCGGACTGCCAGGGGTCCGAATCCACGCCCCCTGGCTTTTAGGATATTGATATTTGACAACACCTCTACACTCGGTCAAGGGGAGGAGGGGGCTTTATTTTTGTAAATAACACGTATTTATGATAATTATTTTGCTTGAGTACATGGGAGCGTAAGGAAAGAAATTTTCTCTATTTCAATGATAGTAATTTTGTTATTATTATCCTATCTTGGAAGCTAACGAATATTACTCTGAATATTAACGTTTATTAAATGGCCAATGACGCGAGGGAGAAAAAAAAGATTATCTAAAAAATCTGCATTATACAATTAAAACAAATATTTAGGAGAGAAATTATAGGTTTGTGGTTTTATCCAACTAATAAATGGTTTTTATCTTGGTCCATAACGAGAAAAGAGTTTTAAAAAAATTAAATTCTTTTAAAAAATAATTTTTATATTAGTGTTTCAAACCCTTTTGACATCAAGTGCCTGAATATTTTATGCATACTTGCGTGCCTGTAGCTAAAACCTTTTTTTTTTTTTAATAAAGATATTTTATAAATATTATTGTATGCTAATATTATTATATTCGCGTATATTAGATTTTAATTACCGGAATTCCATTTTTGTGTTTTGTATGGATAGAGAAGAGATTAAACAGAATGCATGTAGGCCTTTTGAATGATTATTATGAATTATAATTTTGTAACGATCATTAATTCCTTTAATTAAAATCCATGTAATTCAATGAATACAAACTTTTTTATGTACTATTTTGCTTATTTATGGTTAATTGATTTGAATGTGATCTTTCTGTTTTCCTAATCAATTTATTTATTGTAAATTTTTTATTAGAGTACTTAATCACATTTACTTATTCAAACAAAGAGTTATATGAGGGAAGTATAATATAAGATGAGAATGTGGCGGATGATTGGCCCATACTGAAGGAGAGATGACAAGTCAAATAAAATTTTAATCTCAAGTTAAATAATAATTTTTTTTTGCCCTCGGGGCTTGTTGTAGGGGTTAGCTCGTATACCAAAAGTCGGCGGGTTCGGGCCCCAGGCAGTCCAATTTTTTAAGCCGTTTAGATACCAAATGGCTTAAATAAGAATGCCTGGACCCCAAATATGTATATTAATCAATAACGGATATCGTAAAAATTATAAATTACTAGTTGAATTTTTTGTCAGAATCACCCAGTCAAATTGCTTTAAAGATCAAATTTTTCGGTCTACTCATAGAATATTGACTTGTCTGTCGACAAATGTAAGCACAGCCAAGAGAAAAAAAAATATTCTATATTTTCTATCTATATTTGAATTTTTCTTTTATAAATTGTATCAAAAAAAGCGCCATGTTCAATCCAGATTAAATTTTATAAAAAAAAATTTAATTTCGAATATAAAAAAAATGTCCTATCGAAAATTTGGCAGGTGAATCTTTTTTTTTTTTTTTTGTAAGAAAAATCTTATTTCCTTGTTGAATTAGTGTAGAAAGGAAAGTCGGCAAAGTTTACGTAGGCATAAGAAGAAAGAAGACAGCCATCCAGCAACCAGGAGCCAAGCACATGGGCGCCGTAATAGGATTTCCATCCGCGAGCGTAACTAACTACAGGGGAAGCACAGTGCGGGTGGCTTCCGGGCTCAGGATCCCGAGGGAGTTCAAAATGTCGCCAAAGCAAAAGACAAATTTGCATACATTTGTAAACTAATAAAAAAATATAATATTCCCTTTTTTTTGAATTTTAGGAAATGAACAATGAATAGGGTGAAAACTTCGTTAGCCTAAATTTAATGGAATATTTTCCATACATACATTTCTTCTTCTATGAATAATAATTACCTAATTACGTTTTCCAATGTTTGAAGCTTATCAAAAATTCAATTAATTTTCAAATTATGTATGTTTTCCATTGAATTGTTTGTTTTCGTTAATTTTGGTTTGTGGTTTTTAAGGGATAAAATTTGTTGATCTTTTTTCTAACTCTCAATTACTGAAGAATAAGCCTAGATTTATTACTCTTTTTTTCTATAAATATGACAAGTCCCATAGCTTTGGATACGAACAAATGAAATAGAGACGGGTCTAAAAGGCCTTAGATGCCGAAAAATACTGGTGTGATTGGTTACATAGCACACTACTGTCTGTCCCTTACCATTTTGTTCTGTGTTTGTCACTCTAGATTTTTTGTGCCGACATATATTTTGCTTCCGCCTATATATTAGAATTCAAGATATAAAATTTATAAACAGAAAAATATTTATATTTTGCTACAATGATAACCATTTCTCTCATCTTCCGGGTAACTTAGGCTGAACGCACACCAATTGAGCAAAACGTTTTCGGACAAAACGTTTTGTCCAAGAGCAAAACGTTTTGCTCGATGCCAATGCAGACCGATCGAGCAAAACGCTCAATGGCAAAACATTTTTTTCAATGATGTCGAATCATGTCCAATTGTGTTTTGTATCTTCGATGTGCGTTGACCCATAGAAAAACATTGAAAAAACAGTCTTAGGCAAAAAAGTTTTTGCTCAATTGATGTGCGTTCAGTCTTATATAATTTCAACCTCATAGCTCAATTCCTTCATACTTTAAATTTAACCCCGACAGAGACACACAGACAGACAGACCATGTTGCAAAAACCACTTTTTTGAACTCAGGGGATCTCAAAACGTGTATTTTCATCAAAATCTCGACATCGAATTTTTTACATGAAACCAATATTTTCTTTTTATATACATTACATAGATACAGTAGGTAAGAGAAAGTAAAAAAAGAATAAAATTTGTTTGTCTTTTTTCTATCCTGTCTCTACAACATTTAGATTTATCTCACTCTCTTTTTGCTCAAATGCCTAAAAAGAATTTAAACAAATATCCAGATTGGAGTATTATCATCACGTAATTTCAAATATGTAGTCATATTTATTATATTTTATAAATTATCTTCTTTCTTAAGTAAATAAATAGTAGACTTGTTTAGTATTAATTTTGTTTCTTGTTGTTTATAGTAAAATTATAATATAGAAACATTGTAGGAAGTTTATTTTGTTTGTGCATATCCTTGTGGACATTTATGTTGTTTACTTTCGAGGTCCCCATCCGAGTACCGGTCTTGTCTAATCTTGCTTAATTAAATCGATTCTCTCCTCTAAGCCAAGCCTAGTCTACTGACAAAAACCACCAGGGTAAAGTCTTATTTATAATATTAACAAGACGAGATAAGTTCAATAAGAGAAGATCCTATATATTAAAATAATAACAAGTGGAAGTTACAGTATATTAATGTTGTTTTTGTGTACTTGCAATTCTAAGGCGGCAATTTATTATCTTATGAAATAATAATTAGCAGCAAGTCTATTAATTATTCCTCTTAATAATTAACAAGTATAATAAAAAGACATGTCGCTATGTGCTTTGGTTTATTGACGAAAAGTTGGTGGTGCTAAAATAATTCAACGTCATCTTTTGAAAGGAAAAACAATTTGCGTTTATATTTTAGAAAGACAGACTCAAATAATATTATAACTGTTGAACAACTGGCATCAGCCATTTAAACTCTGGACTCACCTAATTTTTTATACTTAGGGGATGTATCTAACAGAGGGGAAAGTCCAAATAAGGCCTAAGTTATAAATTACGTAGTTTGTTTTTTAATAGGCTAATCTAAGGTGTATAGCATAGCTGAAACAAAGTGAATCGCAAATTACTAAGAGATTTCAGCAACAACTAAGCACGGTTGAATTTCGAAAAACAAGAGTGGATGGATGGATGGATGGATTTCATGAGATACTGGTCCTTCCCAGCCTCTTGGCAGATCCAGGGTTATCTCCATTTTTTTAATGCACTACGTCCTCAAATTGGGTCTTTTGTGTCTGTGGGGTGAGATTTTCTCCGACGTTCCTACCCTAAAAGGAGACTTATGCAATGTTAAAATATTTGAGGCAAACTGGACTCGAACCAGAGTTGTGTTGAAACTTCGGATCCGTAATCCTCAGCTTAACCGGCTTAACCACTGCTTCCTCTAGAAAATCAAGAGTATGGTAACCCCCCAGTAGTTACCGGTATTTACTGTATAAATAAATATATACTCTAAATGGTCTTGGTAGCCAAAATGGGGAATTAAAAAAAAGTGGAACTAAAAAAATTGTCTTAATTAGGACTAATAGCTCAATTTTGAGCTACTTAATTAGAAGAAGTAATATTAGGCCTTTTTTGTACAGCAATGTTTAGAAAAACACAGGAATATATCAATATTACAACAAAAGAAAGTAACTGCTTGAGGCGGATGGCCATTTAAATATCTTTATCAAATGGGAGATGATGATCCATGTTTTTTGACGAACATTTGTCTAATAACATCAGGAGAAAACTCTGGAAAATGTATTTTCAACTTTTTGGGTCGTACACCCAGTACGAGTAGCCTGAATTGTGACCTACCATTCAAAATATTTCTAAGGATAAGAACATGTAGTGCAATTTAATTTCAGATTTACGAAAGCTAATCTACTTATAATAGGATAATAAGATCTTTAATATTATAAATTGTATCTACGCTAAACATGCAAACAGGGCTTGAGGAAATTTTTTTCTTAAAATTTAAGGATTATTTTAATATTCCAAGCATGCCATATTTGCTTTTAGATATTAAATTGTATTTTATGTCAAATCCTATATAGATGATAATACAAAAACATGATAAATAAAAACACATATTAGTGGTGTATTTTTTTATAGTAAAAATATATAGAATATTGAAGTTATCAAAAAGCTATTTGTTTATTCGAAGGAACCCATGGCTACAAATATTCAATACTCTATAGAAAAGAAGAAAAACTCATAAGTAAACATGAAAACTGATAAGAGGAAAAAAAAAGGATGAGAAAACCTCTCTCCTTTTTAACATCATGTTAGATATATACTTTTCTACTTATCGAAACAATTCAATAAAAAATGAGGTTAGAATAAATATTATTTATAGAATGCTTCTTGATATTGATCAAAGCCTTTATCCTAGAGAAGCCAAATACAATTTGAATATAAATATTACATATTAAAATGGAGAAAAAAATCTGCTGACAGAAGGGATTGAGTCGGAGAGAATCAAGGAAAAAAAAGTTTGTTGTTCAGAACTTAAATAGGAGACTAAAAATTTATTTTCCATTAAAGATGGATGAACTAGTTTCTAGAGAAGTCATGAAGTAGATAGGGGTTAATATCAATGTTTATGAAGAAAAAAACTGTCGGAGTGAGAAATCAATCTCGATTCACAAGTTTAAAGCTGTCTTCGATAATCGCAGGCAGTGATAGTAATCGAGGGTCGGAAAAACAGAACTCGGGTTTAATTCCAAAGTTATTTTTGAAGTAAAACTGTGACCACGTATGAAAAAGTCAGAATTTGGATATTCTTGGGCAATTATATCAAAAAGAAATAAAAAAAGGCGGCTGTCGAGATGTCTAGATTTAACAAATTTATAATACTTTGGATATGGATATAAATTAAAACTTAAATAGCCTTTAGGCTCAGTGGTAGAGATTTTGTTTCATGTGCTAGAGGTCAAGGGTTCGCATCCCGTCTTATGCGACAAAAATTTATTTCAATCGGATTGGCTACTATTTCAATTTAAATAGAGTCGTGGTCTAAATGGCCTTCGAAAAAAGACCTAAAATGAAATTAAAAAAAAAAAAACAAACTTAAATAGCATCTACTCATTGTAAATTATTTGAACAAATATTTCCTATCGAGAATATGAATTTTGAGTAAAGATGTCACTTCTCTAAAATGTAGTATGAAAACACGTTTTTTTTTTTTAGCTAATATGATTTAATAAATTATATTTCTTTTGTATTGTCATCTGTCATTTGAAAACATGTCATTTTATTAATAAAATTCTATCAAAATCTAGAAAAAACATCAATAAGTTCAAAAGAACTTACAAATATTATTATTCATATGTGACAATAATTATCTGAAAATATTCTGCTAGTATATAGATAGCTTAATCAACCTCCGAGTAGATTATAAAGAGCTCAAAATTAACGGTTTTAGAAGGTCTTTGTGAAATGACATTTCACAGATAAATACATAAATTAATTGTCTGAAATTCATAAACTTTTTTTTTTAATATTTAGAGATGAATATTTGAATTGTCGTCCTCCATAATAATATTCATATAAACTATACTTTTAAAGAAGATGGTTACATAAAGGTCAAAAGGTGCCTCATTTAGATGTAGAGATTTTAATTTAAGCCTCTTTGATATCATTTGTAGTCTAAACATTAAACTATAATATGTTGGTGTTTTAATTTTATTTGTAAATATATTCAACGTGCTTCAATATCCTTTTATATTTAACATCAAGCATGTTTAATTTAGCATTTATATTCGCATCTGAATAATATGATTATATGTTCAAAAGGTAGAAATAAATTATTCACGGTACTTGTAAATATATCAAATTCTATATCGAATTATTTGATTTGATATTTAAAAAAAAAGCGAATAATAATATATAATATGCATTCGATAGCCTAGAAAAGCTATCAATGAAGAATGTTTATTATTTGACAAAAAAATTACTAAATTACAAATGGATTTTTTTCTGAAGAAGGCAATAGATTGATTGAGTGGCCAAAATGTTCGATTAAATACAAATAGCCCTCGGGCTTGGCGCAGACCCTAAACTATAAAATCTAGAAAGTTATAATTTGGAAATTATTTTTATTACGTAGGAGTGGATAAAGAAGTGATTTTTGAAAATGTTAATTCCTTACAAAAAAAAATTGAAAAATTGTAATTTTGCAATATTTTTTATAACTTCAGAGCCTGGTAGCGACCCCTAAAAATTGTGCGAAAAAAATCGAAAAAAAAAAAAAAAATTTTGTTTCTGTCATTAAGTAGAACAAAATGGCGGGGTGGACTACACCAAAAATAAAATAAAAAATTTTTTTGGCCTTTAAAGCATCACCCTACTCAACATCCTATATTTTAACAATTAATCGTCCTGATGAAGGTCGTGGTTGGCGACTGAAAAGTCGACTAATAATAATTAAATAAAAGTTTTTTATTTAATTTCCTTGGTTGCTGCATCTCCTATAACTATTTTAAAAGATAGATATCAATGATAGTCAATTTTATAAATTCATATAAAATAAAGAATTTAGAGTTAGATAAAATTACCTTATGAAATAAACACCTTTCATTTAATTAATTTATCTTATTTGTATAAAACTCTTGTTAATTTAGGAATGTTTTTGAGAAACTGAGAGAAGAGGAGATGAATATATTTTTTAGGAATATTATTATAAATTTTGTGAGAAATTGTAATGTTTTATTTTATTTACTTCCCAAAAATGACATTATAAAAAATTATTTAAATATTTTGAGAAGCAATTTTGCAATTATATAACATGAAATAGATAAAAACTAGGTTGGATCCTTTAGAACAATAGGGGTATTCTAGTGCAAAAACTGTTTAATCCATCAATTATAAATTTTAAACTAAGTTAGTAACAAGTCCATTCTAGACAAAACATGTCATTGCCAAAGGGCATTTTGTATGTTAAGGTTTCAAAATTAGATGATTAATGTTTATAGATAGATTAAAAGATTAGAATAACTATAACATTAGTTTGAATATATTATTAATAAATTCATAAATTCCTCCAGAAAAATCAAACTAATTTAAACCTATAAGCTTATTTCGACTTAAATTTGAAATCAAAACAACAATTCAATTCAAAATGGTGGTTCTTTATAACTTCTGACATACCACACCGGAACGTTCTTAGGAATTTCTCCTATCTTTCCTATGAAGTGCAAGAATAAAGTGTGCTTCACAAGATTTCAATGGCAAAATGAGAATATACATTTTAAAGAGCATGTAAAAAATAAATGATTTATCAATTTTAAACAAAATCGTTATAGAGAATTTTGAGAAAATCGAGAAAAGATGAAAAAGTACATTAGTAAAGTACTAGTACTTTTTGCCAGATTTTGTTCAAAAGATTCGTGTCACCGAGGGAGGGTACCCTTTCTTGAGATATTTTGTTCCCGCAGACAGACAGACAGACAATGTGGCGAAAAACAAAAAAGTGGTTATTGGTAAGAGAAAGTAAAATTAGAGGGTTAGGTTTTTTTATCATCATAATATTATAACAGTGCAGGAAAATAAAATTTATTTTTATAGTTATCGTTGTCAAAATTTTAATCAAAATTTAGATTATAAGACGAAAAGTCATTAACATTTATCGTACAAGTAATTTCCTAAATTTAATTTGATATAGTTCCATAAATATGATACTCTGAGCCCTAAGCATAAGGATTCTCCCCTCATTAAGAAACATTGACATTACATGTTAGATATAGATAGGGGCAGCATCAGGATATCCACGATATAGATTTAAGCTTAATCTCTGATAGTTAATATCCTGATGATTCTATTTATGGCTATATATTCATCTACATGACAATTTAGTTACCACCAAGGGTAAGATATGTTTTGCAAGTAATTGAATTGGTAGATTCTGGGCTAAGACATTTGTATGTATTCTAAATTACTTATAATTGGCTTGCCGGAGTCAGACAATTTTTGTGGGATATTAGAAAGTTTTAAAACATATTTTTTTTTTTTTTGTATACCGTAAAATTAATTAAGTTTAAATAAAATTAAAATAGAAGGTGCAATAAAATAAACATCAAAAACAAAATAATAATAAATTTCAAAGGAGCAGTGCGAAATTATGGAAAAAACTACTGACCACATCCAGAAAGGCCCTCCGCCTGGAAACACAGTTTCCTTTGTGGGATGTAATCAGTAGTTTTTCCCATAATTGTTGTACTGTGGCTTTGGAATTTATTATTATTTTGATGTTTATTTTATTTATAGATAATATAATTACACCTTCTACACGGCTTGTATTAATAAAGTAGCCTATATAGAGAAAATATTGCAATTATCTTAAAAATTCGATGGTGATATTTTGGTGGTGTTTTGAGGCATCCTAGGTCCAAGAAAAGTACAGTAGATCCCGCAAAATTATCCGTCCAGTCTGACTATCTTAAGAATGAAAAGAGCTAGGAGATGGAAATTTAATATTTTTAAGTTAAGAACCCCCCCCCCTCCCCCCTTCACTCGACACGTAATACGAAGCTTTTAAATAAAATCGGTCAAAGAGTACTAGTACTTTAGTGATGTACTTCTTAAGTTTTGTTTTTTGATTTTCTCAAAATATTTTCTACCAATTTTGATTAAAATTCATAAATTAATTATTTTTTAGATACTTTTTTTTAAATGTATATTTTCATTTTTCCCTAAACACTAAAAATCTAGTTTGACAAGCACACGGCATGACTATCAATTAGCCAAGAGAAGAGTGTAACGTGAGTTTTATTCGCTCCGGTAGGTGTCGCCACCTCATGGGTACCTGGCGTAGTTAGGGCTGTGGAGAGGGGGGAAGGAGAGGTCGAGATGCTCACGCACAGAGTTGGAAAAGAAAAAAATTTTAGGGGAAGACACCAAGGAGGCACACAAAAAAATTTGCTTTTCTTGAAAGTGGTTGACGTCTCGGATTTGCAAATACACTAATGATAATAAAATTAATATATAAATTAATATCAGTTTATGATTATTGGGTCGTCAACCATTATGATTTCAATTGTGATACTTCGATTTTGATCTCGTTTACTCCGAGTTATGTATCTCATCTGCTGTATGCATGGGCGTAACTAGGGTCTCGGGGGGCCTGGCCCCCCCAGAAGGCCGTGGCCCCCCCCAGAAAGCTCTTGGCCCCAAGAAAAATTGAGAAAATATGGGGCTTTCCAGGCCCGAGTCATTCTTTCCACGTCAAAACGATACACTTTTTAACCTCTCCATCTCAGATTTGTATGAAATTTGGGTCATAGGTAGAGTCAATAGAGACTAAGAAAAGCCCCAATTTCACCTTGATATCTCAACTCGTTTAGAAGATATGGCGTGTTAAAGTTGTCAAAAATGGCAAAAAAATCGACCTAACCACATCTATTTAAATTGCTCCTAAAATCCTTAGAGATGAGATAGAGAGAAGAATGAGGTGTCATTTTACAGCTTTTCAGACACCCTTTCCACTGATATACAACACACCTGGGGTGGTAATAAAAAAAATTTAATTTCAAAATAAAAAATTTAAATTAATTTTTCTCAAAAAAGTACCACTTCGAAAATTTTGAAAAATTTCTAAAATGATCCTTGCTTAAAGGTTAAAAATAATATAAGCCTCCATCGAGGGATCATGATGGGAGCATAGAAAAATTAATTAAAACAACCCTTGCGTTAGTTTTTTCGTCATAATTGGGAAACATTATACAGGCTAACAGTGATTTTGGTACCGGGACTAGTTTGAGCTATTCTCGTCGCTATATGGTCGTCTTTTTTTCCAAAAATGCCGTCAGTTTTGCCCGAATATCTCTAGTTTTAGGGATATAGAGAATATAACGTTTTAATTGAAATTCTGCTCTAAAGCGGCTCTTATTTTGAGTTTTCTAGATTTTTTATGGTGTTTTCCTCTTAAAGATATATAGGTAACTAACATACATAGAAAATCTAGAGATTCTGCCCAATCAGAAGTGATTTAGTGGTGCAAAACAAGGCTAAAAGTTGAAAAAAATTCAATTTTTCCAGTTTTTCTTAACTTTAGACAACCCTAAAATTTTTTTAACATCCCTGAATACAAAAAACATATATGTACGATATTCTGTAACTCTTTAGCTTTCCA